>JANAVB010003448.1:0-20010 GCA_029216955.1 Iris pallida
CGTCGCACTCCGGGATCTTCTCCATATAGATTGGAAATTCCACCAACTCCAACAAAAACATGATGCTGTGAATGACCAAGATGAATATTGGACATTGGTCACCATTCCGCACGAGAAACACAATTTTCGTGTGGCAACAAAACAAATCCCATGTGAAAAATTACACTTTCCCGTACGAGAATAACAAGAATGCTGGTGTGGCTGGAAGGCTGTCCCAGAAGAAAAGTTACATCATCAATTTCCAACCAAGTATTTGATTTTAATAATTGGAAGTACAATACTGATACAACTTCCAAGAAGAATAAACAATAGAAGAACAAAACTTCCGCTGGAGCTACACACTGTTTTCACTTGGGGTAAAATTCCCGCTGGGGGTAGACTTCTCGTTGGGAATAATATTCCCGTTGTGATATAATTTATCGTAGAACAACCGTATTCGCTGGGCTGAAATTCCCGCTGGGTCAGACTTCCCATTGGGAATATTGTTCCCGTCGGGATATAATTTCTCGCAAAACACCCATGTTTGCTGGGGTAGGCTTCCCGCTGGGGGCAGTTTTTATGCCGGAGTACATATTCCTGCTGGAGAATATCAGAATGTTACTTCTTCAATCCAGACTTTCAGTGCAAGATCGTTTGAGCTTTGACTTACAAGAGCATCTCAATCAAAAGAGAAAGACTCCTACAATCCAGAAGCTGCATCAGCCCCACCTATATGGACCACTATTCAACATGCTGTTATCAGATAACAATCCATTACGGTTGTTCCAAGAATTATGAAATATCTGCTAGACCGTCTATCTTCAGCAGGCTTTAAGTTGCTGCACCAATGAGACAACAAGCTTAAGGCAACGAAACCAACAAACTGACAACAATGAACTTCAATATGCCTCCGTCAACATAGTGGGACATCAATCTAACAGGAAGAAGTCAAAGAAGAGAAATTAGTCAAACCTCCGGTGCTTGTTGTTAATCCATTGTATTCTGAAGATAAACCAAAAGTGGAACCTCGTCCTATCCCTGTTGAAGGTGTGTACCAGGGCACCATATCAAGGAGCATCACATTTGCACTCTAATACCCCAGTTGGGGATAGTCAACATCTATATTCATATTCTGAAGCTGAAAGAACTAATTCAGCTTATGAATCCTCTAATACTATCTAGTCTGTCAAAAGGCGGATTGTAACAGCCTAAATGGCAACACAAAATGACGGGTCAAATGAAGATATTCAATGTCGTATGCAAAATATGGAGGCAAAGTTTGAGGAACTTCGAACTCTCTTAATGACATTGGAAACACAACAGGTTTCCACCACTTCTTGTACAACCGATTGCTAATGAAGACAATCATGATGGCAGTTAAGGTGGATGTACTAGTGGATGCATTGGTATAGCTAGATACAGAGTCTGCACAGGTTGTTGGGTCATTACATGTCCTGTGGATTGGATAGGTCCCATTGCATGAGCTCCTATAGGTGTGTAGATTGTGGAGTAGAAGTTGTGGCCACATGTCCATCTGATGAAACAAATCATTTTAATCCAATTACAATTTTTTTTGCTTCCCATACTTCATAAGAGAGAATATCAACGCATAAAATAGACAAGAACACTTTAAAAAGATTAATGCTAGCATTCTTCGGGATACTAAGAAAGGATAGTCCAAAAAAATTGTTGTTTACTCTTGAACAGTCAATTCTAGACTAAGCTCCCTCCCCCATGAGCAGCCAGGGTGTAGTGGCATTAGGATTTTTTTACATACATAAAATTACAATCATAACTTCATTGAAATTAAAAGAAAGAGATTCGACGGATGACATCCACTACAAAAATACTGATATTTAGCGACGAAAATATCCGTCGCTAAATATTGTTATTCCGTTGCTATTATGGATTACCGACGGATTACCGACGAAAAGCTTAAGTCGTTAACTTAATTAAATGTCGCTAAGAAAAATCTGTCGGGAAGACGCCGCTACAATGATGACTCATCGACGGATACAACGATCAATTTCAGCGACGGAATAGCAACGTATTTGATCGGTTAGCATATTTTGCGACATATTAGCGGCGTATTAGCAACTGATTTTTGTGAGCCAAAAACTTAAAATTTTCAGAAGCTCAGCGACGAATATTTCTGTCGCTAGCTCATCTGATACGCTTTTGGGCTATCACAGCACGTTAGTGAAAAAAATATCCATCAGAATGTAGTCGCTGAGGTGTAGATATTCCGTCGCTAGGTGTCTGCAGTCCGTCGCTAAGCTGCAAATTTTTGTAGAAATATGTAGGTATTCCGTCGCTGGTCCATCGCTAGCATACAAATTTTGTCCAAAAATATTGGTTCCTGCTATGCTCATACCTGTATCTATATTCAATAGCATGAAACACAAATATATAACAGTGAATCAAAAAGACTATTTACTCAATAAACTAGAAAACAAATATGTAATATTGAATAAAATAGATGCAAACAAATATTTATCGACACAACGGAGTCCATACAAACTCATCCAGATCCAGCACTAATATAGTACATATACACAATTCTCGTACATATCGAATGATACATAAACTCTATACAAACTCATCAAGTATAACAAAAAACAATACAAAAATCTCGTCAACATCAAACTGATGGTGGAGGAGGTATCGGAGATAGAGACGGCTGTCCGCACGCAAGTAACTGTGCCAGCACCAAATTGATGTCCCGTTGTACGTCCTGGGTAGGAACAACGCCTGGAAGAGTCGTCGGCATGACAGGAGGCGCCATGGTCGAAGTAGGAGCCAATACAGTAGGCGCTGTGATCGAAGGAGGAGCCATTGCTGGAGGCACTGAGGTCGAAGCAGGAGCCAATGCAGTGGTAGCAGGAATCAGACCTGTTGTACGTAGAATTCCGGTCACCTGGGTCATCTGAGCCTATAGAGCAACCAAAATCTGTGTAATCTGCTCCAAACTTTAGGTTCTGGTAGTAACGCCGGTATATGTTTCTACAAGTGGAGGTGGAGGTGGAGATAGAAGAGGAGCTATGGAGTAAACGGACGGCTGGGATGCCAACGATACGGTACACACTTCCGCTTTTCTTTCTACCGACAGCTTGTATCCACAAGTCATTTCTCACAGCCGGCATCGATGGCTGACTAGTCCTAGCTCCCCCCTTGGCACCCCCCCCCAATAGCACTCCCTCCCTTGCCGACTCGACTCTCTAAAGTTTTATATGTCTCCTATATTTATATAGGTGAATAGATTTAGAGTTAATTTTCATATTTTAGTTAATATTAAGTATTGTTATGATTAGGATCTCATACGTCTCCTATATTTGTCTTTGATTTATATTGGTAAGTAGGGTTTTGGTTAGGATATTTAGAGTTAGGACTAACAATTTAGGTAAAATAAATATAGTTAAGTACAAAGAAGAAATGTAATTAGATAGGACTCGAAAAACTTACATAAGCTTTGGTCGCTCGATCATCTACGAGCTTTCCATCATTCTTTCGCTTATGTGTGCGCTCGAAAACTCTGAGAAAGTCGATGGTGTTGGGGTCTCCGCCTGCCCTGGCGACCTCCTCGCACTGTAGCAATTAAACATCAATTAATAACAAACATTAAAATTAAATAATTAAAGAAATAACGAATAAAAATACTCACCAACTGTCGATAATGCTCTAAAATTGGGATGGATCAATCCGTGTGGTGACCACCCTTAGCACGGGCATCCTTTGCCTTCTCGCACTTGGCCTTATAGGCCACAGTGTCCATATTCTTCTTCATCTCCTCCCAAAATTTCTACTTTAACCACTCCTTGCGAAGAGCGCCATTTACTAGACAATGCCTTCTGGTCGTTGACCATATCTCTCAACCTCTTTGGTGACAGATTTGTAGCACTTTCGGATCGTCTGATCTCTGTGCACCGGCCACCAGTACAACTTCTGCAAATAAGAAAAAATAAAAAAATGAGAAAATATTTAAAAATATTGTAAACAAAGATGATATTATTTAGGCATACCCCAAGCATATCTAGCCAAATGAATTGTCTATCAAGTAGGATGTCCCCGAAGTTCATATATGGACCATCGAATTGACGACACATCAAGTCGCCCGAATCTCTACCACCTTGAGCGGAAAGAACATGGAATTTACAAAATAATATACCATTAGAAAATAAGAGAGTGTGAATAAATGTGTATAATAAAAATTATATACTTATATCGCTCCATCAGCCTAAAGCTTGGGACGAGTGATGCTAGCTGGCCGCTCTGGTTGAGTAGGAGGATCTGTAAATCCTGGTCGACGTATATACACTCCATGGTACACCAAAAGACTAGAATATGGATTCTCCCCAGTAGGAACGACATGTGTAGTCTCCGGTGTAGAAGACGGATAAGTCGAACCAGGGGGGCACCAGCACCAGTAGGAGGAGATGCTGAGAGAATACCAGGACTAGCTCCGTCTACCGATGAACGATTGAACGGCGGAGATAAGCCATCATCCTCATCAATGAAGTCGTCCTCGGTAACTCCTTTGTGATCTACAACTGGAGTAGTAGGACAAGAAAGGTGGGATGAAGATCCTCGATGTCGTCCACAGCCTCGTCCCGCCATGTGCAAATCTGAAAAAAATAAAAAAAAGTATGATGATACCAGGGATATCAATACAAATCTAATAGAAATTTAAAAAATGGTGTGATGATACAAATATGTCAAATCTGTATCTAATAGAAATAAAAACATGGTGTGATGATACTCATAAGTAAGTTATACGTACTAATATTCTTCATTTTCTGATTCTTCTTCATCTTCATCTTCCAAATTATCTTCATCTTCTACTTCTTCATTTTTACTATCACTTCCACTTTCACCTTCATCTTCAAATTCTTCTTCCTCATCCGATATGACAATTTCAGACTCCTCCTCTACATAAGGTAAATCCTCTATATCAAGTTCTTTATCAACTATATCAACCTCTGCAGTAACATCAATCTCCATATCGTCAACGCCGGCTAAACTCATATATGTTGGTTAAGGCATGACTACCTCATCCTCCTGGTATGCTTGATCTCTAATATTATATGTTTTTCGCTTTAGTTTGACATACAATCCACCAATCACGAGTAGTGTGTCGTCGTCTAGGATAACTCGTGTAATACACTTGGACCGTTTGACTAGCCAACACAAATGGTTCGAAACATCCATATCTTTTTCCATATTTTATATCAATAAATCTAAATTGTTTGTCAATTTTCCATCCTTGCTTGGGTGTTGTGTCAAACCAATCACATTTAAACAACACAATTTTGGTATCAAAAGGGTAATCCATCTCTACAATATCTCTTAGAACATCGTAATAGTCAAATTCTAGATTGATATCGTAGACTGAACCCCTTACACAAATTCTAGAATTTCTTGTATAATTAGCCTTCTCATCGACTAATGAGTGATTTATAAGCTTATCAGCAGTTCTAAATTTGAAGCCTTTAGTGGTATATCCATCCCAATATTTTGGTTTCTTGTTTGGTCCGATAGCTAGTGCTCGAAGTCTTTCGTTATGCAATTGTGTACCAGGACGAAAAATCTAAAATATTATATATCATAATGTCATTAGATTGTAGGCTTGGACAAATTATTGAATTTAGAATAGTTAAATGAGTTTAATCCTTACATAATTATGGAACCACGATGGAAATTTTATGTCAATCTATCTAGCTAGATCATCATCATCAGTAAGGTATCTCCATTTTTATCTTGGCTCTAAAATACTGTGATAATAACCAAAAAAGTTAAAGAACTTATTTTACAAGTATACCACAAAATTTAAATATATAGCAAAATTTTGTTGCTTACTTCTCTATATCTTCCATCTCCTGTATACCACTATTTTGCCATATATACCAATAAGCGGCTTCAAACTCATCGTCCTCCAAGCACCATAACTTAGAAGCACTTGTAGGCTTGCCACCAACATTGAAGATAGAGCGGATTCTACTATTTTGTGCATCGACCTCACCTTCACCATTTCTTGGTGCTCCATGCCAGTTTATTTTGACATGAGTATCGAAGTAGATTGAACAGAAGTTTGAGACCTCCTCAATAATATATGCTTTGCATATCGAAGCTCCTACATAAGCATTATTGTCTACCTTATTCTTCTGGTGATGTAGATATCTATAAATATATATTGAATATTAGAACTGTTTGGATAAAAAAATTATTAGTACTAGATAATTAATTATTTTATACCTCTCAAATGGATACATCCATCGATAATGGACAGGGAGCAGCGATACGTGCTTGAATCGGCAAATATTTCATACTATCAAAAAAGTCGAAAGGAAATACCTTTTTTAACTTGCACAATGTCAATACAATCTTCTCCTCAAGTTCCAACATATGTTGCACTGTCAACTTGCTTGAACACAAATCTATAAAGAATATAGATAACTCGGCCAACGGACCCCATACTTGAGAAGGCAGCATCTTTCTCAGAGCGATGGGAAGTAAATGCTTCATGAACACGTGGTAATCATGACTCTTCATCCCTATTAGCTTGCGTTCATTGAGATTGACACATCTTGCTAGATTCGACACATAACCGTAAGGGAATCTCATCTTTGTAATCCAGTTGCATATTATCAATTTATCATCCCTACTCCATGTAAATGGTGCTGAGGACTTGACCCAGTTACCATTGGGTCTTCGTGTTAGATGCAACTTTGGAAGCCTGCAAATAATTTTCAAGTCCTTTCTTGCTTTGGGATTGTCTTTTGTTGTCGAATATATTTTTCACAATATGCATGACATCAAGATTGTGTCTTATGAGATTGTCCTTCCAATAAGGTAAGTCCCAAAAAATACTCCACCTCGTCCAATTATGGTTTGTCCGAATCCTTCCAAGTGATGGCCCAATCTCGGATATTCTATTACAGTCGGCAAATCCTCTACCTTTATCCAAACGATATCTCATGTCAATCTCAATAGGGGAGAAGATAGTTCCTATTTACCAGCTCTAAAGGCAACTATTCTTTCTCCCCAGATGTGACGTAGGAAGGAATTGACGGTGACAATAAAAAAAGCTTCTTCTCTATTCTGAAGGCGGAATGCCTAACTCTTTTCCATACATATCGACAAGACATAATACCATGAATATTCCACCCAATAACATCTCGTACGCTGGAAAATATTGATGGTCCACATCAGCATCGCTCTCATCTAAAAGTTACGCTCCATCGATATATCATGTGTCTGTACGCTGAATTGCCACAATTGTTTCAGCTCGTCCACCAACGATTGCAAGTAGATATCGATGTTCTTCTTCAAGGATTTGGGACCGAGTATGAAAAGTTTCAAGAACATGTAAGGAGTCTTCATGCACATCCACGGTGGTAGATTGTAAGGGGTCAAAATTATCGGCCACAAGAGTACTGAGATCCCAACTGTCCGAAAGGAGTGAATCCATTAGAACATAAAGCCAACCAAACTTTCCTAGGCTCTGCAGCAAATTCAAGATGACATCGATCAAAATGCTTCCATGCCACTCCATTGTATGGATGAGATAATTCTCCTTCATCCATCTTCCGTTCTTTGCTATGCCATGTCATGTGTTCTGCAGTATTCGAGGACATATACATCCTTTGTAGCCTTTCGTGATCAGTTAAAACTGCATGTATTTATAGGGGCACAACCTTGCTCATGCAGTTGATTTTTCTTTGTCCCGAATAGGCATGTACCGATCCTCGTGACAGAAAATGTATTTGTCTTTATTATTGTTCTCCATGTAATACAACATGTAGCCATTCGACAACAATCTATCTTTTTATAGCCTAATCCGAGTTTCGTTTCATCTTCGACTTGTAAAAGTTTTCTCGCAAGTCCTTCGCTCATTTTGGCAGCAACTCTCTAACAAACTGAATTATCCGGTCGTAGCATTCATACGGTAAGTTAAAATCAGACTTGACGTTCAACATCCGCATCACCACCGATAGGACAAAATGAGAATCATAATCCGAATATAACAGAGTATCGACATGCTTGAACATATCATAGAACTCTTTTGCAGCAAGATTCGGATCCTCCAGATCAAAACTTGGACCGGCCGTATCAAATATCAACTCACGTGCCAAGTTTTGATGCCGATATTCGAAGTAATATCCAACAGTGGACTCTTCCACCTCGTATTGAAGGAGGACTGATATTGTGGAACCAAAGGTTCTCCTTGAGCCATCCACTCATTGTAGTTCGGTACGAAACCCTTCTTGTAGAGGTGCTCTCTCACGAGATCTACCTCTTTGAATGGTATATTATGACATTTGACACAAGGGCACTTTATGAGCCTCTCGTCCTTGAAATAAGGTTGGCTACTGGCGTATCTCATAAATTGCTCGACGCCTGCCTTGAAATTATTCGTCAAACCAATCTTGCTCTCATATCGTCGATTGTACATCCATGAACGGTCAACTAAGTATCGACTCATTGTTCAAACCAATTTTGTACCACGTACTGCATATTATATAAATACAAGTATCAAAAAATATAAATAAAAATAATATTCTAATTAAGTACCTAATTGTAATAACCAACATTAACTGTATCGATATAATAATCAAACGTATCGAATTGGTATCGGCCAATCAGATAGGTATCGGCCTTATCAAATCGATATCGGCCTATCCGATAGGGAACGATCGTATCGAATTAGTATCGGTCGTTTTGAATTAGTATCGGCTTATTGGATTGGTATCGGCCGTATCTGATAGGTATCGGCCGTATCCGATAGGTATCGACCGTACCTGATAGGTATCGGCCGTATCGAATTAGTATCGGTCTATCAGATAGGTATCGTCTGTATCCGATGGGTATCAGCCGTATCGGATTGGTATTTGTCTTATCGAATTGTTATCGGCCTATTCGCTAGGTATCGGCTGTATCAGATCGGTATTGGCTGTATCTGATAGGTATCGGCCGTATCGGATTAGCATTACAAAAATTTGTCAGATTAGCGACGGCTCAATACGTCGCTAACCTCGGTGAAAACGTCGCTAAATCAATTTAGCGACGTTTATGGCGACATTTCGTGAACGACGGAAAAAAACGTGTTGCTAAACGAGAAAACGTCGCAAAACGTCGCTAGGACGACGTTATTTGGCGACGTTATTAACGTCGTAGTTCACGACGTTTATTGGTTGACGCTAATTAGCGACTTAAACGGCGACGTTATTGTGTTGTCGCTGTTTGGCGACACTTTTGCGACGTTTTGACGACGACGAGCTGACATCAGATTATGGTGCCACGTGTTGTCCCGTCTGCATTTAGCGACGCATTTAACGACATTTATTAACGTCGCTAATGTTTAGCGACTAATGTTAACGTCGCTAAGTAAAAAAAATATAAAAAAATAGGTTCCAGAATGCAAATGGTGCTGGAGCTGGAGCCTGAGCCAAAATACAGAATACGAAATACAAAATACAGAATCCAATCCCTGGGTTCACCGACCCCCTCGGTGGAACACTCAACACCGGCACGCACAATAAATTCCAGAATATACAAAAAATATAAAGAAAAAATACTATCCGCAACGAACAATGTCAATATATAATATCCTCAACAAACCAAATCAATATCCGCAAATACGTAGAAACTCAGTATCCTCAACGAAAAAACTGAATATCCCCAAATACGTACAAAGTCAAAATATAAAATACAGAATCTAATCCCTGGGTTCATCGAAAATACAAAGACACACAGTTCTAATTCATATGTGTTTTCAGTGTGAGAACGGATGGCTCAGAACACAATCCAAAATTTATTCTAGCATACATTAGTGTGAATCATCTATGTTCTGTACATATGGTGTAGTATACGTTCTTATCGAATCTAGTATCTAGTATCTGAAGAATGTAACAGAATCAAGATGAACTCACATAATGTAATACTAAAATATCATCTACTACTATATAAGATATAGTGATAGGTTGACGTACCATCATTGCCGAGGGATGAGGGTCGGAGGACAGTCAACTTTATCTACGGCTACATAGTTTCTGCCTTGTCTGTCGAATGGCTACAGGAACTATGTTCTGATCACCATGTCGTACCATAGTTTCTACCTTGCCAGTCGAATGGCTGCAGGGACTATATGTCCCGATCACCATGTTACCAATTAACCAACCAACAAAACTACTTGTTACAAATATCGGCACTATATGTCGCGAAACGTCGCTATGATGTCGCTCTTAGCGACTAATTTAGCGACGTTAGTATGAACGTCGCTAAATTCTAATTATATTCCCCCACCAATTCATTTTTCCCCATTTTACTCTCTCACTCCCTCTCCTCCCCCCCTCCGGTGCTCTCACTCTCTCCGGCGCTCTCACAGTACTTAAGTGTGAGAACGGATGGCTCAGAACACAACCCAAAATTCATTCTAGCATACATTAGTGTGAATCATCTATGTTCTGTACATATGGTGTAGTATATGTTCTTATCGTATCTAGTATCTGAAGAATGTAACAGAATCAAGATGAACTCACATAATGTAATACTAAGACATCATCTACTACTATATAAGATATAGTGATAGGTTGTCGTATCATCATTGCCGAGGGATGAGGGTCGGAGGACAGTCAACTTTATCTACGGCTACATAGTTTCTGCCTCGCCAGTCGAATGGCTGCAGGGACTATGTCCTGATCACCATGTCGTACCGTAGATTAATGCAAATGGAGCTGGAGCCTGAGCCAAAATACAGAATACAAAATACAAAATACAAAATCCAATCCCTGGGTTCGCCGACCCCCTCGGTGGAACACTCAACACCGGCACGTATAATACATTCCAGAATATACAAAAAATACTATCCACAACGAACAATGTCAATATATAATATCCGCAAATACGTACAAACTCAGTATCCTCAACGAAAAAAACAAAATATCTCCAAATACGTACAAAGTCAAAAATATAGTACAGTCCAAAAATGCAAAAATGAAACTACTGATCGCCTGGAGATGGAGCTGGACACGGTGCTGGAGCCGGAGGAGCGCCACCAGATGACGCACAAATACCGCTCGAGTGAGCCAAAGGCATGCAGCCACTTCCCTCCCTCCATTCCCCCTCTCCCTCTCTCATGCTATCAACGTCACAACTTTTCCAGTGTTGCTCCCTCTAATGATGATGAACGCAAAAATCAAAGACCCCCTCTCCTTTCTCACTCTTCACAGTTCTCACAACAGGAAGGATCGGTGTTTTCTAGTTCTCTTCCATCCATCCATTCCTTCGTTCTGATCAAGCCTCCACATATGATATCCAGCTCAAGTGTAGAGGCGGAGGAGAAGAAGTAGGCAGGAAGAGGAGGGGGAAGCAGCACAGCCGGCGGCATGACCTGGAGGAAGTACAGAGGCTTTCTTCAACATCCGTAGGAGAACTATAAGGATATATTTTTTCACAACATGTTACCTTGTCAAAGACCCTTAATGTGACAACCATATTACCACGGTGTCGGAAGACTAACATGTCATAATTTTCTAAGCCGTGTGTTTTGATATAATCCTCCAAACTCTTTCCTCCTATTTAGTAATCTTGCATTTCTTTATGAAGTGCAAGATTACTACATAGGAGGAAAGAGTTGGAAGGATTATGTCAAAGCATACGGCTTAGAAAATTATGACATATTAGTCTTCCGACACCGCGGTAACATGATATTCACATTAAGGGTCTTTGACAAGGTGACATGTTGTGAAAAGATATATCCTTATAGTTCTCCTACGGATGTTGAAAAAAACCTACTGAAATTCCTCCAGGTCTCTTGCCGCCGGCTATGCTGCTTCCCCCTCCTCTTCCTGCCCACTTCTTCTCCCCCGCCTCTACACTTGAGCTGGATATCATATGTGGAGGCTTGATCAGAATGGAGGAATGGATGGATGGAAGAGAACTAGAAAACACTGATCCTTCCTGTTGTGATAACTTTGAAGAGTGAGAAAGGAGAGGGGGGTCTTTGATTTTTGCGTTCATCATCATTAGAGGGAGTAACACTGGAAAAGTTGTGACGTTGATAGCATGAGAGAGGGAGAGGAGGAATGGAGGGAGGGAAGTGGCTGCATGCCTTTGGCTCACTCGAGCGGTATTTGTGCGTCAGATAAAATACAGAAAATTTAATTTTTCTCCAAGTGTGAGAACGGATAGCTCAGAACACAACCCAAAATTTATTCTAGAATACATTAGTGTGAATCATCTATGTTCTGTACATATGGTGTAGTATACGTTCTTATCGAATCTAGTATCTAGTATCTGAAGAATGTAACAGAATCAAGATGAACTCACATAATGTAATACTAAAACATCATCTACTACTATATAAGATATAGTGATAGGTTGTCGTATCATCATTGCCGAGGGATGAGGGTCGAAGGACAGTCAACTTTATCTATGGCTACATAGTTTCTGCCTCGCCAATCGAATGGCTGCAGGGACTATGTCCTGATCACTATATCGTACCGTAGATTAATGCAAATGGAGCTGGAGCTGGAGCTAAAATACAGAATAAATAAGAGAACTATCAGAGAATCACATAAGTACTAACTAGAACTGAAATACAGTAATTGACAAATAAATGAGAGAACTATCAGATGTGAGGGGGAACAACACAATAGCATTGATAGCGAGATAGATAGAGAGAGAGAGAGGGACACAACTAAGTCCCTGCAGGGACTATGTCCTGATCACCATGTCGTACCATAGTTTCTGCCTCGCCAGTCGAATGGCTGCATGGTGGATCTCTCAGAGTATCCTCTCCGGTTGGTTATCGAGTGGCTGCAGGGACTATGTCCTGATCACCATGTCGTACCATAGTTTCTGCCTCGCCAGTCGAATGGCTGCAGGGACTATGTCCTGATCACCATGTCGTAGTCCAATACAATCCAGAGATTGACACAGTACAAATTCATATATGTAGTCCAATACAAATAGTCTAATACAAAAACAATCCAATACAAATAGTCCAATACAAATAAGTACTAATAGCTAATGAGAACCATGCAGCTCACGCAAACGCTCAGTGATACGATCATGCAACCACCTCGAATAAGTGGGATCGACGGCGGCAGGAGAGATGTAGTTCCTTGCAGGTGCTGCATGAATAGAACTCCCAGTCTCACTAGCTATCGGTGCTGGATGAATAGAACTCCCGGTCTCACTAGCTAACCGGTGTCACTTTCCTCCTTAACAGTAGGAGGAGCCACCTCAGTATTCACTGTTATCCTCAAACGACGTGCCGCTCCTCAGGTTATGGGTGCCATCTGGGAAGATCGATATTCACAGATAATATAACTGTAACATAAGCAAGCTAACTAAAGGAACCATCATGTAATTTGAGTACATTTTCGAAAGCAGATAAAGTACAGAAAATTTAATTTTTTGCCAAGTGTGAGAACAGATGGCTCAGAATACAACCCAAAATTTATTCTAGCATACATTAGTGTGAATCATCTATGTTCTGTACATATGGTGTAGTATATGTTCTTATCGTATCTAGTATCCGAAGAATGTAACAGAATCAAGATGAACTCACATAATGTAATACTAAGACATCATCTACTACTATATAAGATATAGTGATAGGTTGTCAGTATCATCATTGCTGAGGGATGAGGGTCGGAGGGCAGTCAACTTTATCTACGACTATATAGTTTCTGCCTCGCCAGTCGAATGGCTGCAGGGACTATGTCCTGATCACCATGCCATAGTTTCTGTCTCGCCAGTCGAATGGCTGTAGGGACTATATGTCCCGATCACCATGTTACCAATTAACCAACCAACAAAACTACTTGTTACAAATATCAACACTATCGGTGCGTTCGAATCAGAGTATCACATTTTTCGGAGTCGAAAAACAAATAATTATTACTAAATTATCATATTTTTTGGCACTATCGGTGCCCCTGACCAAGCCCCCCCTACACCACTCCTAACCCGAACCCTAACCCTCCACTCCCCCCTGCTCCCCTCCCCCAGCCGCCCACACATACCCACCCCTAACCCGAACCCTACCCCTAGCTCCCCTCCCCCAGCCGCCCTCGTCCCCCCTGCCCCACCCCCCAGCCACGCCCCAGCCACGCCCCAGCCAACCTCCAGCCACCCCCAGCCACCCCCGAACCACCCGCATCCCCCCTGCCCCTCCTCCCGAGCCACGCGCACCCTTTCCAACCACCAACAACCAAAACAGCCGGAGAGAGAGAGAGAGAGTCACCGGAAAGAGTGAGAGTCGCCGGAGAGAGTGAGAGCACCGGAGAGAGTGAGAGCACCGGAGGGGGGAAGGAGAGAGTGTGAGAGAGTAAAATGAGAGGAAATGGACCCTAACCCGAGCTCCCCTCCCCCAGCTGCCCTCGTCCCCCCTGCCCTACCCCCCCAGCCACCCCCAACCACCCGCATCCCCCCTGCACCTTCCCCCGAGCCACCCGTACCCCCCCAAACCACCACCAACCAAAACAGACGGAGAGAGAGAGAGAGAGGGAGGGGGAGAGTCACGTACCGGAGAGGGAGGAGAGTCGTCGGAGAGAGTGAGAGTCGCTGCCGGAGAGAATGAGAGCGCCGGAGGGGGGGAAGGAGAGAGAGTGAGAGAGGAAAATGGGGGAAAATGAATCGGCGGGGGAGGATATAATTAGAATTTGGCGACGTTCAACCGACAGTCGCTAAATTAGTCGCTATTAGCGACGTCATAGCGACGTTTCGCGACGACTAGCTCATAAAATTAATTTACTTCGTTATTTCGTCGCTTACTTTGTCGCTAGTAGCGACGATTAGCGACGCCTCACTAAAACATCGCTAATGTACACAATTTAGCGACGTTAATCGAACGTCGCTAAATTTATGTCGCCAAATGAGCAGATTTTTGTAGTGTAGTATCGACCCTATTGGACTAGTATCAGCCTATCGGATTGGTATCGGCCGTATCCTTATATTATAGTATTGACAAACCTATAACACCATCCTAGGGTTCAATAATATTTTGAATGATATTTTGAATAATATTCGGATATCATAATCCAATATTAACAGATTCGATATCTTAGTGTCCAAAAATATTTGGATAGTCGATTCCAATATCACGAATTTCGAATAATTTATGAAAATCCAAAACCCTAGCTAGTGCCATGAATCCAAAACCCTAGCTACTCCATTGTGTTCGTGTCCAAAACCCTAGCTAATGTTTACACAATTAAATTACAATGACACAATTTTCATTTGCAAATGTTAGAAATAATCTAAAAATTATTACATATAACTGTAACACGTTATCTAAATATGAAAAA
Source organism: Iris pallida (assembly GCA_029216955.1). Taxonomy (NCBI): domain Eukaryota; kingdom Viridiplantae; phylum Streptophyta; class Magnoliopsida; order Asparagales; family Iridaceae; genus Iris; species Iris pallida. The sequence continues at coordinate 15,291 of JANAVB010003448.1, forward strand.
ACTGTAACACAATTAAAAGAAATTTACCCTAGGAGGAGGGGGCAGAGCTTGAGGAGGAGGGAACCGAGGAGGAGGAGGGGGCCGAGGAGGAGGACTGCGTTGGTCGTCGGAGAAGGAGGAGGGGGCGAGAAGGATGGGGTAGCGCGTGAGGGGGTCGGGAGAGGAGTACGGGGTCGGACAGAGGAGAGGGTCGGAGGTCGGAGGACGGAGGAGGAGGAGGAGGTCACTAAACAAGTCCGTCGCTAAGCTGTCGCCATTCGACTGCTTAGCGACGGATTACCGTCATCAAGAATCGTACATTTAGCGACGGCTAGCCGACGGATTTCCGTCAAATCAATTATCAGAAAGTTTTTGATACTACTTTTTAGTGATGGACAAGTCCGTCGGTAATATGTCGGTAACTGCGTATCAGAGAGTTTCTGATACGCAAAATCTGTCACCAATTCGTCGCTAGCCGTCGCTAATACTCGATAGAAGAGTGATGGTTTAGCGAAGGAATATCCGTCGCTTAGGTTCTGGAAATCTTTATATTTCCATAACCTTGTCGACGGATAATCCGTCGCTAATTCATCGGCATTCGTCGCTAACTGGAAATTCTCCAGTTAGCGACGGCCATATCCGTCGCTCAGCCGTCGCCTTCCGTTGCTAGGTAGTCGCAAGTCCGTTGCTAACTGAAAATTTTTTGAAAAAAATTACATAAAACACAGCATTCCCTGTTCGTAAAACATCCGAAATATCGAAACATCACAATATACATCACACCTCACAAAAAGCAACAGACCAATATACATCACACACCAATATACAAATATCTATCATAAATATATCACACAAACCAACATACATCAATGAGACCCGGAGCAATCCTCCGTTGAATTTCTATATAATAAAAGTCTAGGTAATCACATCCAAAAACATCCAAGTCTATAAAATAATCATGTCTAGAAAATAAAAAACATCAAAAGTTGTAAAACCATCCAAGTAAAACCCAAAAATAAGTCTACCGGAAACAAATTCGGTCAAAAATCATATATATATATATATATATTCCTCTACGTACGTGCAGAGAGATCCCCCTTCTCAGCCACTGCGCATAAGTAGGATCCACGCCCGCAAGATCAATATCTAGAGGAGATGGATGACTGGAACTCCCGGTGCAACTGCCCTCTGGTGCCACCTCCTCCTTCACAGCTATCTCGGATTTAGGAACCACTTCCTCCTTAATAGTAGGAGGAAATTCTTCCTTGATCTCCTCAGCAGCAGGAGGTCCCACTATCTCCTCAGCAGCAGGAGGTACCACTACCTCCTCAGCAGCCATCTGTTTCTTTCTCAAGTGAGATCCTCGGATCTTGGGTGCCATCTGGTAAGACCATTAAATATCAATGAGAGCACGTATATACAAAATTCAACTTAGCTTCGTTTGACGATTTAATTTTGCACAGTCTCGAGTATTAAATTATCCATAAAAATAAAATTCAACCCAGCTTCGTTTGACGATTTAATTTTGCACAGTCTCGAGTATTGAATTATCCATAAAAATACACTTTAGAAACAGTTCAGATTCGAAAACACAAGAAGAATCTTAATCCAGACCATAAACACAAAATTTGTACCTATCAGGTACAAACCTACTTCCAATCACTCTCGTTACTGGCCAATCACTCTCGTAAACGTAGAATACCATTGCAAGAGAGTCATGAGAGAGTAAACAGTCTCCTAAATATTGATGTTTACGAGAGTGATTGGCTAGTTAAATCTCATGTAACTGGCCAATCACTCGCGTAAACATCAATAACATTTTTTGGACCCATCCGCTCCTCCCTACTTCCCTTCTTCTCGCTCTTCACTCTAAGCCAACCAAATCCTAGCCCAGACCAACATATACTATGCATGCGCTCCAGTCCTTCCTCAGCCTCAGCTTGAGTTCTGGTACTACGTCTCTCCTAACTATGCTACTTACCAGTACCACCACTCGTTCCCACCCAAGCAGCTCTCTATGGACGATGTCAAAACTTATTCTCCAAGCACTTTTGTGCTGCTTCCCCCACTTCATACCCGTCAGTTTGTTCTTCTCGGGTATTTAGGTCGATCGTCCTGACGCAATACTAGAGAATGAGGAGGTGAATCCGCTACGATCGATACTAAGTACATACGGTCGAGGAGGTGGATCCGCTACCGATACCAATACCGATTCTGATACAGATACCGAAACCGATACCGATTCTGATACAGATACCTATACCGATACCGATTCTGATACAAATACCGATACCGATGCCGATTCTGATACTGATACCTATACCGATTCTGATACAGATACCGATACCGATACTGATACAGATACCGATAGTCTGATACCGATACCGATAGTCCGATACCGATACCAATTCTGATACTCATAGGAATAGCCCGATACCGATACTCATAGAAATAATCTGATACCGATATCGATACTCATAGAAATAGTCCGATACCAATACACATAAACCTATCTATCACTAATAGCCATACTCCTTTACACTAGTAACCATACTCCTCTACACACTAGCTAGTAGTTATACTCATCTACATACTCCTCTACACTAGGATACACTAGTAACCATACTCCTCTACACACTAGCTAGTAGTCATACTCCTCTACACCAAAGCTCAGTCCAGTTCTATAATTAACCAACCAGAACAAGTACAATACGTACCACCATGAACTTGTATGAGCCTAACATGCTCATGGTGATAACTCAGTCATAATTCTATGATGAACTAAATTACTGGTACTCGAGGATTTTTCTGAAGTCTGTAGGTGAAAGCCTGTAGTGGTAAGAGGACTTGCAACCACGTCTTCTTATTGTCAGGGTCAACCAAGTTCCCTTAGCTGTCCGAACTTCTGTGGCGGCTCAAGTGTTGTAACGAATAGCTTCGGTTTGTTGATGAAGTGAAGGTCGAGGAAAACTCCGACCTGAAGGAGATGCCACTATAAACTACTGTAGTCGAGGAGAATTAGACAGGATCATGGAAGCACGGATAATCCAAAAATATGTGGCTATGTGACCCTATTTGTGGAACACATGTATTGGATACAAGATACAAGCCGGATACTCCACGAATAGTAGAACACATCAATAATAGACAGTGTCTTCATCATAATGTGTCGTGCTCATAGTCGATTGGCACGAGTAGGAAGCATCCTTCCAAAAGACTTGGATTCAAGCCTTGGGAAAATCACGTAATTCCCTCTAGGGCTCATTTGGATTAACTTTTTCTATTGCTAGGAATCTATTTTCTTCCATGAGAAAGAAATTCAACATTTCTATACCCATGTTTCGATATGTTGGAATTATGTAATCCAAAAAATTCAATTTTTTCGTTCTCATGTTTGGTTCACATACGGATATTAATCTTAATTTGTTTAGTTCTTTATAAATATTATTTCATTAATTTTTATCATGCTACTATTAACTAAATTTATATGTTTGGGATAGATATTGAAATTTTGAAAGTAAAGGAAGTGTGTGTGTGTTACTACCGCCGACCCCCAACTCCCCACTCCCACCACCGTCGATCCCCACCCCCACCACCGCCGACCCCAACTCCAATCCCCGGTCCCCGTCCGTCGACCCCAACTCCCACCCCCGACCCCCAACCCCTACCCCCAATACCGTCGACCGCCATCCCCCAACCACCGCCCCCCTACCCTCGGCCCCCTCTGCCCCTCCGGCCCCCTTCCGCTGCCCTACATCCCTCCGACCCCCACCCCCACCACCGTCGACTACCACCACCTCCACCCCCACCCCGGCCCCTTTCGCTGCCCTACCCCCCCACCGTCGACCCCCAACACCCCCACCCGAAACCCCCTTCCGCTGCCCAACCCCCCGCTGCCCTACCCCCCTCCACCGCGACCCCCACCCCCGGTACCGTCGACCTCCACCACCCCCACCCCGAAACCCCCTCCGCTTTCCTACCCCCCAAACGACGCCCACCCCCACCCCGAAACCCCCCTCCGTTTCCCTACCCCCCAGCGACCCCCACCCCCGTCGACCTCCACCACCCTCACCCCGAAACCCACCCCTGCTTCCCTACCCCCCCAAGCGACCCCCACCCCCACAACCGCGACCCCCACCCCCACTTCCGTCGACCCCCACCCCTACTACTGCCGACCCCCGCCGCCCCGACCACCGAGAGAGAGAGAGAGAGCCCTGTGCGCACCGGAAAGAGAGAGAGAAAGACGTGAGAAAATTTGGGGGGGGGAATGAAAAGTTTCTCCCCCGTCGATTAAATTTAAGTTAGGGCTGGATATATAGCGACGGACTAGCAATGGATAGATGCTCGACGCTAGTCCGTCGCTACATCCCCTTAGATGGCCGACGGAATATCCGTCGCTATGTGGTCGATAAATTTTGCGCCAATTTTTTTAACATTTCCTGCCAACTTTTGACAGCTAAGTGACGGAATAGCGACGGCTTCATGATCCGTCGCTATATCTCCGACGACTTTACGACGGACTGGCAACCTTTGCTCGCCCTTAAAAAAAAAATATCAGCTTTCCGACGACAATCAGTCTGTACTTAGTCAGTAGTCTGTCGCTATTAGCGACGGACGTTATCCGTCGCTAATGGTCCGTCGCCAAATGGCTGTATTTTGGTAGTAAATTTTTGGTGCTCTTTGCCAATTTATTTGACATGAGTATCGAAGTAGGTTGAGCAGAAGTTTGAGACCTCCTCAA
>JANAVB010003449.1:0-37482 GCA_029216955.1 Iris pallida
CTCTCTCTATATATACTCTCTTCTGGCCGCCTTTGTGAGTACAACAAAAATTATAAGTCAGAAAAGGAGAGAGAGAGAGGGAGCTGCTGCCGCCATTGCAAGTCCATCCGAGGATTCAGAACAGAGGTAACTTCGTGCATTCCACAAGTTCTTCAACTTGCTGGTTCCTGGAAGCAATTTGTGTGGGGCGAATCTTGCTTTGAGCAAAGGTGTTTTGACACCCCAGCAACTTTTCTTCATCTTATCTTTCTCTAGATTGTTGTAACTCGTTCTGTCCCAATTTTGACACGTTTGCAAGGAAGAACGAGAGATCTTCTCTTCTCTATTTCCCTCCTTCATATTGTAATCTGGCTATTTGGTTTTTTGTATCATCGTAGATCTCTGTTGCATCTGTTTTACCATCTTTGATCAAGCCCCGGGAGTAACAATCTCAAAGCAAGATCCATATAGATGGAAAACATTAATGCTTCGCTCGTCCAATCGGACTACTGCAAGTTGGAAAAGTTCGATGGAGAGCATTATCAAGTCTGGAAGAGAAAGGTTTATCTAACTCTTCAACTAAAATATGTTGATCATGTTCTGTTGGAGGAAGAACCTTCTGTTCCAGACACTGGATCTACTGCCGCAATCAATACGGCTACCAAACTCTAGGCCAAATGGAGAAGGGAAAATAGCATCTACAGGCTTCTCATCCTGAATGCTATGGAGGATTCCCTGGCAGAATCCTACTCAAAGATGGAATTTGCCAGAGACATATGGGAGTCTGTGGAAAAACTGTATGAAGAAGACATGAACATGAGCAAGATGTTTGTGGTTGAAAATATCACAAATTGCTCTTTGAGGATGAGAAGTCCATATTGCCACAGGTGAAGGAATTTCTAAAACTACCTCAGAAACTGGAAGACGAAGAGATGCCCCTTTCCGACAAGTTTGTCGTTGGAGGGATCGTCTCAAAACTTCTTGCTAGATAGAGTACCTTCTATGCAAGGATGCTCAGAAAGAAGCTAGACATTAGCTTGGGTGATCTACTTCAAGAGATCCATGTTGAGGACGAGATGCGTTCCCAACAGAAGGTGGACACTCTGTCCAAACAGTTGGCTAAAGCCAATCTAGTACAGACGAGAGATCCCAAGGGGAAGCTGGCGGCTTCTCATCCCAAGAAGAAGGACTTCACTAATCTAAAAGTGAAGGGTCCTTCATTCAAGCAACAGAAGACTAAGTCCCACGTGACCTGTTACAATTGTGGCAAGAAAGGCCACTACAAGAGTGAATGCAGAACTAAACCTAAATAATCAGAGAAATGTGAGCCTAATAAGGTTTTATTGGTTTCTAGCATTATTGCTATGATCGCACAGGTCACAACTGTGGGGGTTGACTCTGACTGGTGGATAGATACTGGTGCGACTTACCATGTCTATTCTGGCAAGGAATGGTTCATCACGTACCAGCCGATATCTGAGAAGGTTGTCATGGCGAACCAGGCCCAAGCTGAAGTTCTGGGGATCGGGATTGTGGAGCTGAAACTCACTTTTGGGAACACTCTGATGCTTCAAGGTGTGAAGCATGTTCTGGCGATTGCCAAAAACCTGATCTCTGGGAGCCCGCTCTGCAACGCAGGCTTGAGGATAGACATCAATGCTGGTCAGATGGTGATGTCCAAGAAGGGAACATACTTTGGAAAGGCTTATTAAATCGAAGGAATATTTAAAATTTAGCTTGTCAACCAGTTTGATGACATTAATGCAGTTGCATTTTTTGATTATTCTATTGAGTTGTGGCATAATAGACTAGGACATGTTCATTGTAAAAGAATTAACAAAATGTCTAGTCCAGGACTTATCTCCAAATGTGGGGGTAAGGTGGAGAAGTGTGAAGTGTGTGCTCAGACGAAAGTCACAAGGAAACCCTTTCATCGGGTCAATCGAAGCACATATCTTCTGGAGTTGGTGTACTCCGATATCTGTGACTTCAAACATTTTTCCACGAAGGCCGGGATGAAGTATTTCAAAACCTTCATCAACGACTTCTCAAAATACGCGTTCGTCTACTTGCTCAAGTCTAAAGACGAAGCCTTTGAGAAGTTCAGAGAGTTCAGGGCCGAAGCTGAACGGCAGACTGGACAACAACTCAAGAGGTTGAGAAGTGATCGAGGTGGGGAGTACAGGTCTCATGACTTCGCATCGTTCTGCAAAGAACATGGAATCATATGTGAGACTACTGCTCCATATTCTCCTCAATCTAATAGAGTAGCAGAGAGGAAGAACCGAACATTAACAGAAATGATGAATTCTATGTTGCTCACTGCAGGTCTTCCAAAATGCTACTGGGGATAAGCTGCATTAATGGCCACTTTCATTCTGAATAGAGTGCCACGTGCAACTTCGGACGTGACTCCTCATGAACTCTGGTTCAAAGTCAGACCCAACTTGAATGTCATTCGAGTGTGGGGGTGTCTGCCGTATGTGAAGCTCTCAGATCTGAAGATTCAGAAACTGGGGACAAGGACTACGAAGGCGATCTTCTTGGGGTATGCCGAGAAGAGTGATGCTAGGAGATTTCTTGATATTGAGTCAAATCATATCATCGAATCTCACGATGCTGAATACTTTGAAGACAAGTTGCAAAAGACAAAAACATTATTCTTTCGGACATTCCGGAAAATGATGTAGGTGCAAATGAGACTAAAATCTCATATGGGCCAGTAGTCCAAGAAGAAGCTGTTGTTGATGAAACAACTCTTGTACCAGAACTCGCAGAGCCGTCAGCTAAGCGAGCGAGGAGACCGAAAGGCTTCGGAGATGACTTTGTCACCTATTATGTGGAAGCAGATCCGCTTACCTATGATGAGGCGATGAAGACCAGAGATGCTATCTTCTGGAATGAGGCAGTGAATGACGAGTTTGACTCTATCACCTCCAATAACACATGGGTGTTGGTAGATCTACCTGAAGGAGAAAAGCCCATCGGATGTAAATGGATCTTCAAGAAGAAGATGAAGACAGATGGAACTATTGACAAGTTCAAGGCCAGGCTGGTAGCCAAGGAATTTTCTCATAAACATGGGATAGACTACTTTGACACGTACGCTCCAGTAGCTCGGATGACCACCATCAGAATGTTAATCGCTCTAGCAGCTATACATAAGTTGGTGATACATCAGATGGATGTTAAAACAACATTCCTGAATGGAGAGCTGACCGAAGAGATTTACATGCAACAGCCAGATGGATTTGTCGTCAAAGGTCTTGAAGACAAAGTCTGCAAGTTGGTGATATCATTGTATGGTTTGAAGCAAGCTCCCAAAATATGGCATGAGAAGTTTGACAAAGTTATTAGGTCAAAAGGCTACAGAGTCAGCGAGACGGACAAATGTGTTTACACAAAGTTCGCTGATGGAAGAGGAGTCATCGTTTGTCTGTACGTGGACGACATGCTAATCCTAGGGACGGATATAGGCTGTGTTACAGAGACAAAGAAGTACCTCTCAACCAAGTTCAGTATGAAGGACTTGGGGGATGCAGATGTCATCTTGGGCATAAAGATCATCCGGACAGACACTAGAGTAGCGCTGTCACAATCTCACTACATTGAGAAGATGCTCACATGCTATGGGTATAAGGATCTTCCATGGATCGATACGCCAAACAGGGGTGATCAGAAGCTGAAGCCAAACTCGAGGGAAAGCGTCAGGCAGCTGCAGTATTCCAGCATTGTCGGAAGTTTGATGTACACAACCACTGCCATAAGGCCTGATATAGCTTTCGCCGTGGGAATGCTGAGTCGGTTCACAAGCAACCCAGGGATTGAGCGCTAGAAAGCTGTGAAGCGCGTGATGAGATATCTCAAGAAGACTCAGACATATGCACTGTACTACAACGGGTATCCGACAGTAGTGGAAGGCTTCAGTGATGCTAGCTGGTGTTCAGAGATGGAAAGCGAGAGATCGACAGGTGGATATGTCTTTTCCTTGGGTGGAGCTGCTATATCGTGGAAGTCGAAGAAACAGACTATACTCTCTCGTTCCTCCATGGAATCTGAATTCTATGCACTTGAAACTGCAGCAGATGAAGCAAAATGGCTTCGGAAGCTCATGTATGATCTTCCAGTGGTTAGGGCTCGATACCAGCGATACCGATATACTGTGACAACCAGGCAACTGCGGCGGTGGCATCAAATAACCTCTTCAACGGGAAGAAGAGGACTGTACGGTTGAAGCAGAGGGCAGTACACGATCTTATCAAAAGAGGTGTAATTACATTAATTGATGTTCGGAGTCAGGAGAATCTGGCAGATCCGTTCACAAAGGTGTAAGCACAGGTCGATGACACAGCTTGTAAAATGGGCTTGAAGGCATTCTGATAGTGTGTCTTTGTAATCCTACCAAAAAGTTTTATGCTATTAGTTCAAAGAGAAATCTACTAGGCATCTAACTTTTGGTTCAAAGGAGGATCACTGACTGGGAAACTATCAGGTAACAGTAGGTACTTGTTCTCTGGAACATGGAAGGGATACGGACCCATAACCACTGTTGTCTACTATGTATTTTCTGCAGAAAAAATAAATCCTGTGGAAGGTTGGCTTAAACGCCTTAATGAGTTCTCAGGCAGAGTGAATGTCTGGTGTGCTTTACAGGAAGTACGGTAGAGCAGCACTACAAGGAGTAAAACTCTATGCTACAATGGGGTAACTCCACCATGTGGTTCCCAGGTCTGGGGTAATGCATCGGCTTTGCAAGCCAAGTCATAGCGGCGTAGCACCGCAAATAGGCAGGTATCCTAATGCTGTATGACGTAATTAAAGAGTTATAGACAGCACTACAAAGGGGCCGATGGCCCCATGTTACAGTGACTCGACACTACGATGAGGTACCCAGGTAGGGGTAAAGCCTCGGCCCTGCAAGCCATATCGTTGCGACGTAACACCGCAAGGAAGTCTTAGGCTTCATGCTGAGTAGATTGGCACTACAAAGAGGCTGAGCCCTCATGCTACAGTAGTATGACACTACGATGAGGTTCCCAGGTAGGGGTAATGCCTCGACTTCAGGCCATGTCATAGCGACATAGCACCGCAAGGATGTGCAAGGATTCATGCCATGTCTCTTTAATAAAGAACTCACCTATAGTGTATGGAAAGAGATATCAGGCCGTCTCTTGAGGGTAAACTTGTAGATGCCCAAAATTATACGCTGAAACTAGGCTGGCACAGGGCCTTTAATGTGCAGCCAGAAGCACACATAACTATACTTTGTGAGTAGGAAGAATTACAATTGTGGTGCAAAATTCAAGACGTAGTCCATTCTTGTATCACATTATTATTTAACCCATGCAGGAAAATTCAAGTCGTCGACGACATCTATCCTAATGAATGGACAGTTACTGTGGGGAACGCTCAACCCTGGACACATATATATGTTATGATATGTGGGTGATTGTTGGTGCTTTCTTTATATGTAGAGAGCTTGCTCTCAACATGCCTTGTAAAATTTTAGTCCCACATCGGAAATGCACCATGAGTTATCTCAACATATATACTTGGTTGTGTTGTTGAGAGACGCACATGGGGTGGTGACCCTAAGGAGGGAACCATGTGGGTGATTTTACTAGGAGGTAAGAATAAGGCTCCAAGGATTAAGCATTAATGCTTTTGTCATTCTCTTGGATTAATTCCATTTGGAGCTAAGCCCCAAAAGGGCTTAGCGACTCGGACTCGGACTCGGGCTCATGGGTTCATGAGGCGTAATGTGGCATTTTGTTGGCGCACTTTGCACTTAGCACGTCAGCAGTCATGCGGCTCATATGCGGCCATATGGTCTTATGCGGCATGCGGCCACGCGTCCATGCGGCCATACGGCTATGCGGCCCATGCGGCTCATGTGGTCCATACGGCCCATGCGGCTCATGCGGTCCATACGGCCATGAGGCTCATCCGGCCACGCTGCTACTGCTGCTGCCGCATGGAGGGCTCCGTTGACTGTGCAGACTATTAGTCAGTTATGGAAAGACTGATTCAATGCGATTAAGTCAAATCCACTTTTTGTGGGATTTGAGTTAATTTCGTTGCTATCTTTGTGGGATTTGAATTAATCTCGTTGCTATTTTTTTGGGATTTGATTCAATCTTTCCATAACTGAAGAGGCGGCTAGGGTTTCCACCCTCTCTCTATATACTCTCTTCTGGCCTCCTTTGTGAGTACAACGAAAATTATAAGTCAGAAAAAGAGAGAGAGAGAGAGAGAGAGAGGGAGCTGCTGCCGCCATTGCAAGTCCATCCGAGGAGTCAGAACAGAGGTGACTTCGAGGGTTTTCCACAAGTTCTTCAACTTGCTGGTTCCTGAAAGCAATTCGTGTGGGGCGAATCTTGCTTTGAGCAACGATGTTTGACACCCCAGCAACTTTTCTTCATATTATCGTTCTCTAGATTATTGTAACTCGTTCTGTCCCAATTGTAACATGTTTGCAAGGAAGAACGAGAGATCTTCTCTTCTCTATTTCCCTTCTTCATATTATAATCTGGCTATTTGGTATTTTGTATCATCGTAGATCTCTGTTGCATCTGTTTTACCATCTTTGATCAAGCCCCGGGAGTAACATAAATCAAAAAACGAATCAAGGAAAAAAATGACGCCTACGTGGCAGAAAAGACAGTGTACGGTCAGAGCGGTCCATGCGGCCAAAGCGGTCTATGCAGCCAGAGCGATCCATGCGGCTAGGAAGGCCATGCGGCTAGGAAGTCCATGTGGCCAGGCAGTCTATGCGGCCAGGAAGGCCATGCGGCTAAGAAGTCCATGCGGCCAGAACATCCTATGCGGTCAGAAGAGCTTATGTGGACATAGCCATGCTTCTTATTCAAAGTATTTCAATTTTACAAATTGAAAACTTTGAAGGGGTCTTGTAGAAGCATGGAAAAGAACATGAAAATCTATGCGGCTCAAAACAGATAGAGTCTCATGCGGTTAAAAGAAGCTCTCAGAGTTTCATGCGGCTCAGGAGTTTTATGTGGCTCAAAATACGCCAACCTAGCCGTACGGCTCGAATAAAAGCTACGTGGCCTTATGTGGCTCGCCTCTACAGCTGGCCATTAAGCAGCGGCCCAATTTAATGCTCTGACACAATAAGGCAGCTCTGACATAAAAGTGAACTGCCAGCTCTGACATAAAGTTACAATGATGACTCTGACATGATGGTGTGCTCCTAGGGAAACGAAAAAAATCTCTCTCTATAGCTGGCACGATCCATCAAATCTCAAAGTCTTCCATACGGCTTTGACACGTGGCCAGCCGCATGCGGCTCAGATGGAGGCCACCCCCATGCGGCTGCTACTCTCATGCGGCTCGGATCATGGGGACCATCTCCATGCGGCTTAAACCCTGAGAAGCCACCCCCATGCGCCCGCTACTCTTATGCGGCTCGAATCATGGGGACCATCTCCATGCGGCTCTAATCCTGAGAAGCCACCCCCATGCGGCCGCTACTCTCATGCGGCTCGGATTATGGGGACCATCTCCATGCGGCTCAAATGCTGAGAGGCCACGCCCATGCAGCCTTGACACCTGGCCAGCCTTATGCGATTCAGTCAGAAACCACCCTCATACGGCTCAGATTTCGGAGGCCATACCTATACGGCTGCCACCTTCATGCGGTTCAAATACTGAGAAGCCACCCTCATGCGGCTCTGTCAAGACACCCTGTCCCTGTAGCTCGCAGCTAGGACACGTGGCAGAAGATCAGTTTCCCCATGTCCCTATGGCTCGTAGCAGAATAATGGTTGGACACGTGGCACCAAATCAATCAAGGTTTATCAACAAATCCTAAAACCAGATTTAGTGCAATCATCATAATTTCCCGGATCAAATCAAATTTATTGCAATCAAGCAGATTGAACACGTGGCAGGAGATCCGAGTTTATTACAAATATTTGTCGTAATCAGCATTAATTGTCCATACGGATTTGGCGCAATCAACATTAACTGTCCAGATTTGTTGCAATCAAGATTAATGGCCCAGATTAATTGCTAACAAGACATGATCAAGGAAGATAGTAATTAATCCCCAAACTGCCGACTTTTCAAAGGGTAATCATTGCAAACCCTAATGATCACACCCCACTCCTATAAATAGCGAGGTGTTATTCCCTTGCAGAAGAGAGAGAGAGAGAGACCCCCGGCTGGACACACAGAGAGAAAAAGGCACGCACAGAAGAGTCTCCCCACACATTCCGAGAGCATTTCTTCATCAGAGCCAGGGCTACGTCCGATCGTCCAAGGAGTAAGACAGAGCTGCCGTCGCTTTTCCGAGCCTCTACCATCACCCCCAGAATAAAAATAAACAATTATACTTAGATTACTGTACCTAGGTTTCATTTCTAGGCTTTCTTTGTATGAGCGAGTTTGTATTGTAAGTCTAAGTTCAGTCCTCCTATAAAATTGTTCTGTACTTTTACAAACAATGGCAAACACCACCCTATATTACACATGTTCAAACAAGCTCAAGAAGAGGAATATAGCTATAGAAGCATGAGAAAATGATACACATGCGCTACAGACAACTAAGCGCAGAACTAAAGAGCACAACATAATGAGGAGTAAGACTCTGCGCACAACGAATTGGCACAACCAGACAATAAGACTCATGCGCCTAAGAAGCTACTACACATTACTGAAAGCGCACAAAAGAAGATTTTTTATTATATTCATGATTACAATATAATAGAAATCAATTACATCAAAATAAATTTTTATTGATGTTCATGTTATATGGTAAATCTATTACAAATCAAGTCTACTCTAAATATTCAAGATATGCGCAGCTCTTCGTCCTTGTGAATCAGCCCCTGGCAGTATGCACATGACTCTTCTCGGCTATGTGGATAAGTTGTTGGTAGCATGCGCAGTCTCTGTGCAATGGATTAGACACTTGTAGCCTGCGCAGCTCGTCTTCCATATGAATGAGGCGCTGGTTTGACATGGATTTGATTGACAATCAATTCAAACTCGATATTCAACATCTTCACACTCAACGTCATCTCCGGGTAGAATGCATCTAGTGCACTACACGAACAGGGCCTGCTCCGCTTATAGTTGGCTAAAATCGTCTCACTTTATTGACTAAGTCTCTCATCAAATTGGCCACTTCCTTAAACAGAGCGATCTACAATCCCAGCCAACGACTGACATAATTGCTGCCAGACTCGCCAAGGAAGAAGCTCGCAGTCATCATAATGTAGTAAAGTCTCCGGCATGAAGCATGGAAGAGGAATGAGTGAATGAGTTTTTTTTTCCTCAAAAACATTCCTATTTATTGGCCATTCGTGGTCAAACCATGTGCAGTAAACCCCTAATTTGGTAAATTTTTTATTTTTATTTATTAAAATTTTAAAGTATTTTCTTAATGATTAAATAGTTTGTAGTTAGTTTATGATTTTTACTAGTAGCACAAGTAGCAAGTAATTGTTATATTAGGTAAAAAAACTTGTACAGAATTATTTATTTCATTATCTAGAAGGTATTTTTGATTTTTAGAAAATTTTGTTAGATTTTATGAAGTGTATATATATATATATATATATAAGATAAAAATATATATAATATAAGATAAAAATAATATTTTTCCTTAACAGTACTGTTCTAATGAAAAGTACTGCTATCTTCCTCGACCCCAACCTCGCAGTGGTGAGATTTTTTTCAAAAATCTCGCGAATTAAAAGTCCATCAATTCCAATCAAATATTTCAAAAAAAAATATATCCTAACCAATCCTAAATCCCATTACCTCATGGATTAACTCGTAACCCTATTCAAATCGAATTTGTATTTGATAGGATTCAAATCCCATATATATATATATATATATATATATATATATATATATATAAATATCAAGAAAACCGATGCCATTCGATAAATCCGGGCCTTAAATTCTCGAAATCCTTTTTCTAACACCTCCCCGACCTCCTGCGCACATGCTCGACTGCCTGCCCAAGCCACGCGACCACCAGAGCGGCCGCCAACGACTCATAACAGAGAGCTCCCCTATTACTCCCAGAAAATTGATGTCATGTACCGATATTCACAGACCATTTTCTTCTCCTTCGATCAATCGGATCTCGATCTATCGACTCCTATGCGTAGTCAACCTATACCTATTCTAATTTCAACAATTAGATTCATATAGAACCTATTAAAACTTGTGTCAAATTGATCCAAAGATCGACGAAAACCTATTTGAAAACAGGGCACAAATAGCCCCATCCACCCCTGTTCGAAGATCGATTCTGATAAGTCAATTAATAATTTTCCAAAACTAATTGAAAAAAGTCCTAGAAAACCTATAGGGCTTCGAAACTATTTTTGTAGATTGGAATTTTATCTACTATGCATTGAGAAATTGGATTTCCAAAACCAAGAAAAATAATTTTCAAAACAGTGAATTTTTTTAGAAAATTTATCGATACGACGTGCACCCTGACAAACCAGGCAATGTGGTCACAAACCGAAAGCATCAAAAGCTGCGTATCGACTTTGCTGACATGTGGGATTCGGAACTCGATTTTGTTGTGTATGCACGACAAAATCGAGGCATATCGGTCGAGATACCTCGTATCGGCCTTTCCAAACTAGCGCACAACTTCGTGCACATTCGTTATCTCGAGATAAAACTTGTGCACTGGACCCATGTCATTTTTTTGGTTCTGTAAACCAAATTTGGTCCGATCCTGAGAAGGTCGACCGTAACGCTATTTTGGCAGGTCTACGACCCGATCCAACGGGAAAAAATTGTGCACGACTCACCGGAATCCAACTTTGGACATACGATTGAGTTCGTATCGTCAAATCAGACCTGTAGACATATAACTTAATGACTTAAGGGACCATAGATATTGGCACAATTTTTGATGCAAAGCGGGTCCAACGATGGATACCGATTTGACCCAAAATTATGATTTTGCCTCCGTATCCAGAATTTGACTTATGGGTAGGCGATCTTTGACATTTCTCTTATGCTGGAAGCGTTCATGATGTTTATTTCAGCATCCGAGGATGTTTGTGGGAGTTTACTTTCATTGCTCTTGATTTCTAACGATATAAGTTACCAACATTGCTATTTTCTACACACCACCTCTAGACAAGATAACTTGTCATTATTTACTGTTCATTTACTGTTATTTTACCATGTTATTTTTTTTATTTACTGTTTACATGTTTCTATCATACTAGGCGTCCAAGTTATATTTGGGTATGAGTGACTGTATTAGTCATTTTATTTCTTTTGTTTATTTTCTGCATAATGACTTAGTACTAGATGACGACCCAATTGAAGTGAGGTATTGGTATATCTCATATGGCCATGATACTTGAGTTATCACGAGTGGTGAGTCATATGTAGGATACGGACTCGCATAGTCGGTTGGCCATCGATACGTATGAGACGTGCGACAGTTAATATAATTTGTATGATTAGTAGACTTGGCAATTATTAGAGGTTCATATGTGTCGTAGAGATGACATAGGCATTGGGTGGGGAGAACAGTTCCTTAGCGTATAGGCCAAGCATGCACTATTCTTTTGTATACGGAAGCTCCGCTGGAGATATGGGTATGATTACCCTATTTTTCTGTTCCTGCTGGCCTCTGATATTCGAGGAATGTCATGCTTTGAGGCCCTTGTGTCACTACCACATTTCTAGTTTGAGGGTATTTTTGTCATTTTTGAATTATTTAAATTTAATATATTTATTAGGAATTTTAAATAATTTAATTGAATGGTGTGATTTAAATACTAATTAATTGATTGCCAGGTGGTTTTGGTTAGCCTAACCTAGATTGGACCTAACCTAGATTAGTCATAGCTAGTCTAGTTAGTCACTTTGAGTTTTAGTTAGTATTGATTACATAGGTTTAAGTCATGTTTAGTTAATAAGAGTGGTTAGCAACTTAACTAGGAAAGAGCCCTAGATTCTAGGCCACTCATTAGTCATGATGCATTGCTAGCCCTAGGATGCATCCTAAAAACCCTAAAACCTAGCCCAGTGGCCGGCCATAGACCCCTCCCCCTTGCCTATATAGTATCATTTTAGAAAGTTGTGCCTCTTTTCAATAGTTCATCATTTTTTCTAAGAACAAGGTGAGCCTACAGTTCATTTCTCCATAGATTAATCAATAGAGCTCTATTTTATTGGAATTTCTTCCATAATATTATAATTACTGTTCTCCCACTTTTTATGGAGTCAAATCACAGGATTGAATCAATTTGGAGAAGTTGGGTGGCTTTTGGAGATCCCCTTTGAAGAAGCTTTTGTGTTGAAGAACACACATAGGTAAATTCTATTCCCCCATTAAAACTAGGGTTTTTTTGCATAAACATCTAGCCCTAGGTGTCCTGGTTCTGTAGGAATAGCGTTTGTCGAAATGTTTGGACAGGCGTGCGTGTGAGATGTTTGGACACTCGTGTGTCCTGTTTTAGAACACCATTTGGGTTGTATGTTACCTGCTGTTATACCCTAACTAATATCAACCTAATGTTCATCATGATTTGTTATAATGAATTGGAAAATCGAATGTGGTTTTGGATATTCCAGTCGACTGATACACTGAGTATCAGTGACTGTCCAGTTCACTTTTTCTGTATTTAATTTCTGATTTTAGTGATTAAATTGTATGCTAAATCATGTCCTAACTTTCCCTAATCTCTGTTGGTTCATTATACATGCTAGGATAGGTCTTGATTAATGAGAAATGGGATTTTGGTTTGAATTGGCTTTCGAATATGGGTCTGTGATGGTATAGACTGATACTTAAAATTATTCCTGATTTTCCTGAACTGATTTCCTTTCCCATTTTACTGTGATTTGGTTTCCTTTCCTTAACTAGATTAAATGCTAATTTTTACCTGTTGCCTATCATTTCTTTTCACTGTTTGATTAATCTAAACACTGAACACAAGTTCACATAATTTCTATACACTACACTGTCAAATTCCTGTTTGACATACACCTTGATACCTCTCAATCACACACACTCTAATCCTGAGAACATTGCCTCTCATGAAGACACACAATCATTTTCCTGATTGAACACACACTGTTTTGTATGTCTAAAACACACACACAGAGCAGCACACTCATTTTCCAGTGACACACACTCTATTATACATATATTCCTATTGACACTCTCCTACACACACATTGCATCTTTAACACACATACACAGGTCACATATCATGTCTAACACACACACACACACATGTACCCCACCTGAACACTAAAACCCCATATCCTATCACATACAACTCTGTGAGCATCCACACACATGGTTTTTCTTTAGACACACACATCTCATAACCCCTTTCTACGTATACATATTCATATATATGTATGTCTATAGTGTGTGCCTAGGGCCTAATCTAATGTGAATGTGGGATGGTAGTATAAAGAGTAAGGGGTATTTGAAATCATATTTCATTGGCCTTGTGCATATAGCTCATGGCCTGGATAGGAAGGCCAATAGCCTATGGTGTGATACAAGTAGCTAGTATTGGGAACTTCAATGTGTAATGTAAAGCCATGTGGGATTTACATATTTCTATAAGTGTGATAGCTAGAATGCTAGACATATTCTATACTATATGTAGATATATATATATATATATATACCCATATATATATACCCATATATATATATATATATATATATATATGGTATTGGCCTATAGGTTATGTTGTATTAGTTCATGGCCTACATGGTTATGACTCTACATAGGTATATGGCCTATGATGTGTCTGTTGCCTAGTGAGAGTTTAGTTAGACTTGTTTAGTCTTGATTAGGCCTAGAACAGACTATTTAGACTTGTTAGACCTAGTTTGACCATAGTTGACCTAGGTTTGACTTCTTGGTTGACCAGGGTTGACCAAGAGTTGACTTTGGCCTAGATTGACTTAGATTCATGTAGAATACATTGTAGTGCTTCATTTTATCATTTTAGACTTGTTGTGACTTATGCTGTTCGGATTAGGAGCCAGACACCTCTCCTCGGACAGTACATTTCATCCGGACACTCAGATAGCATGCGAGTACATTCTTTGATTATTTCATAACTTGTTAGAATTATATTCTTGCTTTAGATTACTTTACTTGATGCTGTCAGGACATTATCATGGATTAGTACTATATTGATCTCTTCATGCGATATTATCCCCCTCGGGAGCATCGGGTACATTGTATCATGTGTGTTTCACTTTCATCATGTACTCATGTGCTTTCACCATACATGTACACTCTTGTGAATCATGTACTCTCATGTTCACAGAGCCCTCATGTATACTATCATGTGCACCCTTTCATGGGCCTTCATGTGATATCATATATAATAACATAACCTGCTTAGATCCTTGTGTATTGATTGGGGAACGGAGGAGTGCTAATATTCATGTTAACAAATTCCATAGTAGTGTAGATCATATGAAACTCTTTAGTGTAGATTATGTACTAATCTGTCCTGTTCTCATGTGCTATCCTGTACTCTACATCACTAGCCACTATTATTCTCTATATACAGTAGCTATTTACATACAGTTCTCTTCTTTTATATCATGTACTTTCTTTCAGTTTCATGTATCTTACTCTACTGCATGCTTATATTTTCTAACCTGCTATGATCTGTTAAGATGTATTGTGCTCGCTCCTGTCCTGACTGGACCTGTTAAAAATATTACAGAGGGCGAGGAGGAGGCCTGTGTGGATACCTTCTACGGGGCAGTCCTAGACGACACTTGTGAGCTCGACTCTTAGGAGGACCAAGCTCTAGCTGATGACATTACCCCTATTACCTAGACTAGCTTAGTTAGGCTTTATCTTACTTATGTTGTCTTGAGACTAGTTAGTTAGACTTTATTCTGTCTTGAGATCTGGGTTGTATATATTCTTTCATATTCAGTAGCTGAGACTTGTATTCTGGATATTTGCTGAGATGTTATCTTAGACTCTTCTGATCATCTGTATTTTCTTTGAGTTCTATATCATATCGTGCTTCTTCTTCCTTAGTTGTGATTGAGTTTACATTCTGCTATGTCACCCCCATTCGGGGAGTATAAACTGTTTAGCTTTATATTGTTAGATGTTGTGACCTAGGACAACGTTCTACCGCCGACACTGCGGCGTAGGCTGGACGTACCCACGTCTCGTGCCCTTACTCTAGGGTGCGGGTCATGACACATTTTTAGTGGTGGTCCATGCAGGTCGTAGACTAGAAGTGTAGTGGTATTCGAACCCGGTTATCACTACAGCCTGCAGTAGGATATAGGACATTAGTTTCCAAGGTACTCAATCACATTAGGAAAAACTCTTTTATTGCCATCTAAATCCTTATTGTCAACTAATTCTTTTGAATTTAATTGTCCACCTTTGTTATATCGCTTTTTCTCAGAAATTGATACTCTTGTTGGTCTGTCTTCAAGATGGTGGAGACGCGATCGCAGCGTACCATTCATGGGATGCTGCAGAGGGGTTTGCTACCTCTCAGCTAGTTCAGCAGAGACAAGAGACTGCAGCTCCATCCACCTCTGTTCATATTGAGGCTCTAGCAGCTGCAGCAGGGGGTATGCCTGCACAAGTTCGGAGGCATGACCCAGTCATCTCAGAGGTGCCCTTCCAGCTGCCGCCGCCTACAGAATACATGGATGCGGTACAGATGTTCTCATATTTCCAGCAGTTTATGGACCGGCAGCAGGCCCGATAGGACATGGGCATGGAGTTGGCCCTTACGACAGTCGCAGCTCGACCAGTGGTTCAGTAGCCGAGGACACCGAGGATAGAGCAGTTCCAAAAGTTGAGCCCTAGAGACTTCCTGGGGATAGAGGGGATTCTATATGTTGACGAGTGGATCAAGCATATAGAGGAGATCTTCCGTCTGGCCCGGATACCGGCAGATCTCCAGATAGAGGTAGCAGCTAGCCGGATGCGAGATCTTACTCACACCTGGTATCTGTCAGACCCTAGGGTGGGGGTAGCTGGACAGACCTGGGAGGAGTTCAAGGGCTTCTTCAAGAAGAAGTTCTTTCCAGATTCAGCGGTCAGAGCCTTGGAGTTACAGTTCGAGAGCTTAGTTCAGGGGAGCCTGTCAGTGGTGGAGTACGCTGGGGAGTTCGGCCGCCTCGGCAGATTCTTAGAGGGCTTGAGCGAGACGGCGAAGGCCCAGAGGTTCCGGAAGGGTCTGGTCAAGGAAATCAAGTCCTTGACCGAGGACAGCAGGGATGCCACTTCTGATGAGATTTTGACGGGGGCCTTATTGGCTGAGGATTATCTTGAGCTTAGGCTCAAGAGGGGGGCGAGACCCAGTTGGGGGGCAGCAGTAGCGGAGGCCAGGCCAAGAGGCCTCACTTTCAGTACCAGCAGCCGATTCAGCAGAGGCCAGTTCACCAGCAGCAGTTTCAGCATCAGGCACCCAGGCAGCAGACTGTCAGTTGCACATTCTGTAAGAAGCCAGGGCATGGATGGCACGAGTACAGGAAGAGGCTCAAAAAGTACCTTCTTTGCGGAGCGACAGATCACCAGCTGAGGGATTGTGCTAGGTCTGGGGGACGAGTAGCTCAGGGAGCAGCAGTCAGAGCTCCAACAGGCCAGCGGAGGGGACCAGCCCTGCCGACACAGCAGCAGAGATTTGTTCAGCATCAGCAACTGGCCAGGGGAGGCCAGCAGGGGCAAGCTTTCACTATGGCGGCTGAGGATGCAGAGGCGATAGGAGAGCTGACCGCAGGTTCGGTTCTTTTCAACTCCAGTCCAGCTTTTGCATTATTCGATTCTGGTGCTTCGCATAGCTTTATATCAGTATCATTTGCGATTAGATACAGTATCATAGCTGAATCGTTGTCTAGGACTTACAAGATCACGACCGGGGGTGGCATTATCCTCATGAGTGATGTTTGTAAGGGTCGGAGTGTTGTTTTGGGAGGCCGTGAGTTGGAGGTGAGCCTGCTCGTAATGCCATTGCCGAACTACGATATAGTACTCGTTTGGATTGGTTGAGCAGGCACCACGCCAGCATTGATTGCAGAGGGGGTCGAGTTCTCTTCAGAGTGTCGGGGGAGCCAGAGTTCGAGTACTCCAGACGTCAGGTGTAAAACCCCTAAATTTCTACTATATTTTTTTTATCTATTTTAAAAATTTCTACGGATTTAAAATTTTGTATTGTGCGTCGCGTAGTCCTATTGTACGTCGCGCACACAATTTATTTTTCTTGCTCGTCGTGTGCAAATATGTGCGAGCGTACATATTTTATAAAAATATTTTTTCTCTATTTTACTATATGCTTTCAAAATATTATATAATTATTATTCTTGCTATAAAAAGCTTTTTTTTATTTTTTACAGTTATTAATCATAAATAATATTTTATTGTATACTAGGAAAAGCATAATCATGTATGCATTATTCGTGCATACATATATTTCATAATTATTTATTAATCTATCATATATAAAAATGAAAATTTTGAGATTTATTAATATTAATATTTTATTATTCAAAAAGATATTTAAAAATATTTATTATTTTTGAAATTATTATTATTGGTATTTTGAAAAATATATTTGGAAGTTATTGTGGCCATTTAAATCTTAATTTAATTTTTGGATTTATTTAAATAGTTAAATATTTGAATTTTGATTTATTCCATTGATTTTAAACCAATAATTTAATTTGATTTAAATTGGATTTGTATTTGGAATTGGATTTGATTGCTTTTAAATTAAATTACGAATTACCTATTTTTGGGTTTAAACTATTCCTAATTCTTATCCAATTGGGAATTCCCACATCCTATAATAGGCAGGTACTCCTCCAACTTTTTACTAATTTCTATTCTCCATAAATATTTTTTCCACAAATCTACGTGCATCGTGCCTGTGTCCATCCAAATTCTTATTCCATGTTTACACCTACATTATATTTTCTTCTTGTCGGACAAACCCCGACACCATCAAGTCCTAAAACTATTCCTAGTTTGTCCCGGCCTCTGGCCCTATCACCGTCGTAGCCTTCCCGACCAAGCCAGCACCCCCGACTCATCTCCGCCACCGGCCTCGACCATCCCCACAGATCACCCCGTCACCATAACCATCCGCCGAATTATCGCCCCTGAACCGCACCCGCCTCCATCACAAGCCCATCGCCACCGTAAGCCCCGACCACCAGAATTTCCGACCAAACCCGGCCACTAATACCAGTACGCCACCGTCGCCGGCGCCCACTCGCCGGCGACACATCGAAACCGACACACCAACCCGCCACCATCAACTTCCGGCCAAACCCCAAAATAAAACCCTAGATCTAGACTCACCTCCATCCACGCGTCGCCCCACGTCGACCCCACGTCGGACTGTGCTGACCGCGTTCTCCCGCGAGGAACGCCTGAGCCTCCGCCTGCCGTTCCCGTTCTCCGTCGCCTCCCCGCGCTCGAAAAAACCCCGCATCGCCGACCTCCGGTGAGCCGCCATACCCTAGATCCTCCACCTCCGCGCTGAACCCCCACCACGTCGGCCGGATCCAAGAGTCGCCCCAGACCCGTCGAGCGCCGAGTCCAGCCTCCGGCTGCTAGGTTCCTTCTGCGCCTCCCTCAGGTGAGGCCTCCGTCCAAAGCACGTCACCCGGAAACCCTATCGTCGCCCCTTCCTCTCCTCTCCGCTGACCGCAGATTCCTTCGTCGGCCGGATCTTGAGCATCCGCCGCGAACCCCTCACCGCGCCACGTCGCCGCCTACCTCCGCATCCGACCACCGCGTCTCCCCTCTCGCCGGACCCGACTGAAACCACTCCTCCGCCGCTTCTTCCTCCTCCTCTTCCTCCGCTCTCTCCGCGCTCTCTCTTTCTCTCGATTCTCCCTCCTCCTCCTCCCTTATTTCTTTCTTTATTTTTTTTCTTTCTCTCTCGAAAGGAGAGAAGAACCGAGCAGCCAGTACATGTGTACTGTACTGTTATGTTATAATAATAATAATAATAATTATTATTATTATTATCTCTTTCTTTTTACTTTCCTCCTTGTGCTGTGGGTCTCTTTCTCTCTCGGGAGAAGGGACATCACATGTCTTCCTTTCTTTAAATTGCTACAGAACTATAACATACAGACTTGGTAGTGTTGTTTTGTCATTATCTTTATTTATGGTGATGATCATTATTAGAAGTTTTTTTGTTAAGTATATAATTTACTTACATAGATTAAATAATTTTCTAAAAATATTTTGTAACAAAATATTGTTGGATAAGTCGTACTACTAATTTCAAATAAAAATAATAATTTATAATTATTTTAGAAGTAATTTTATCTATAGCCTACTTTATTTGACCTAAATTACTTTTGATAAAATTAGGTTCTTTTCATTTTCCTAGATCTTGTGCACTCATATAAAATAATTTTGAATAAGAAATTTAGTTTCTAATATTAAAATAATTTCTTAACTACTTTTAAAATAATTATCTAAATTACTATTTTTACTAATAAATATAGCTGTCTTTCTAATAAACTTAGTGTTTTAGCCAAAAACGACTTTTCTTGACTTTAAGCATTTTCCTATAACTATTTTGACTTATAAAAGTTAGTTCTTGAGTATTATAAATATTTTTTCGTATATATAATTTATTTATCCTATACCCTTTAATTATCCTTCTATCCGAGACCAATCCCATCCTTCCCATTCCCTCGCCAATTCGAGACTACCTTACGTCTACCATAACTATTTTGACCCTCCTGGAACCGATGGAACTGTCCGTACCACCATCAGAGGTCATCTTGTGTAGTTGTCGCACCGAAGTCGCAGTTCGTGCCACCGTGATATTCACAGCACACCAGGCGTACAACCAGGCAAGACACCTTGCCATTTGCTGTTTATTTATTTTAGCTCATACTTCATGCATTATTTATTTTCTTTATGCAAAATAAACTGTGATACATGGCATAACCTGTTAGAACTTACTGTTTATTATTATTTCCTGCTGTGTATTATTTTCTTACAAATTAAAACCTAGATTTAAGGGACCACCTTGTGTGTTGCATTCATTGGCCTTGACACGTTGTACCACGAGGTTGTGTGTGTCGCATGTAGGACATGGGAGTGCGTGATTGGCTGGCCACCAGTACGTACAAGCCATGCGATAGGAATAACCGCTAATAGAGGTTGCATGCTTAGTTTGACTTAGCGGTTATAGAGGTTTTGTGTTGTGGATACAACATAGTAGGCATTGGGCGGGGAGGATAATTCCTTAGCATATGGGCTTCGATACACTTTCCTTTGTGACCCGGACTCTCCGCTGGAGATACGGGGTTGATGACCCATGATTACTGACGGCCACTGACGATTCTGCGGAACGTCATGCCCTTACTGATGGGGCCTCTGGTGCCCAAGGGGTTACTACGCCGATCCAATTAAGCTAGGGCCCATGCGTAGGAAGGATTGTTCTTAACTACATTTTACTTAGAATGGTAGGCTACCCTATCCGTTAGGTACGAGTACTTTTGGTTTGGGTACTTGTATCTGACCGTGACTTGGAACAATAACTTATCGCAGATTAGTTCGTCACCTCTTGTACTTGTTTGGTTGTAGGTGTGACTTACTACTTCGATGAGAAGGTATTGAACCTTGTTGGGGTCCGGATACCATATTGGATTCATAGCATGGAAAGATACGTCACCGTGAATTAGTTTACCATCTCCTGTCCTTGTTTGGTTGGGAAGATGGTACGCTCGTTCAATAGGTGTGTATTGGACCATGTTATAAATTCAATTTACTTATTTATTTGAGCAATATTTATTCAGTTTATATGGCATGATATTATGTGTCTTGTTACGTCCCTCTGAGGACCTGGTTATCTCCCCAGGTGTGTGCTATTGTCTTTCGCAGGTGCTTTAGCTCTAGCCGTGTTCATTGCTATTTCTCGAGGATGATTGCACTTGGATCGTCTTCGCTTCGCTCGCCAAAATCATTTATTCTATCATGAATTTTCCTTTACTTGTTGGTAGTGGATTTGTCTCTGCCCAACATATTGTATCAAGACAAATTCAATCTCATTATATGATCTTTTATTCATTTATTCTGTGTGGATTAGATTAGTTATGGTTCTATTGCATTTTACAGCTTATGTATTTATACGAGGCTTCCATATATTGGAGTATACTTCGTATGAATACAGCTGGCATGTCTATGTTCCTAGTCCTACGTATTTTGGGACTGGGGTGTCACATGATTTTGTGGTGGTCCATGCAGGTCAAGATAAATTGTTTGGTTACTTTACCGTACCAAGCAAGCCTACGTATAGGATTAGAAGTCTAGGATCATCCACATACTTGACCTCTTTCCTTGATTTTATCTACCATTTGACTCATCAATTGCATCTTGCTTGCTTCCTTCCATCCCTATTCTTATCTTCCCTTCGTGCTTGCTCGAGATTAACCCTACTAGTTAGTTGTCCCAAAACACCATTAGTTTAATTCTTTAAGTTGGGTAGAATACCTTATGACCTAGCAATCCCTTTGTCCTTATGACCTATGTTAGTAATTTTACTTAGATTCTAGAATTTAGAGGACCCTAACCCATCTAGTCAACCAAGGACTTGGACGAGAAGACTATAGGACGACTGTATGACTTAGAATCATTCTACCTTCTTTAAATCCTAGTCTCCCATGCCTATATTTTTACCACCTTGACTAATGTTGCTACTATAATTTAGTTTTGCAAACTCATCCATTTTATCGAGTTTGTTCATGATTTATGCTGTTGAGCGCGCTCACTAACATATTGTCTAATCAGAACCGGTGCATGATGCTCTGATCAACCGAGTGCACTTTGGTTCGCTTTTGTCTATTATTCTACGTGGATGGTGACATAGCTAAACTTGTCCTTTAGAGTCCCATCCGCGACTACCTTGGCAAATCCTTTGAAATTTTCGTTCGTCCTTGAATCACGTACTTGTATTCGATAACATCGTCTTGAAACTCCTTATTGCGTTCGCCTTCACCTATTTTAGAAACACGAATGAATAATACTAGAACTCCCTCTAGCCTTCCTATCAATTATGACCGTTATCACTCAAGGATGTTATATCCTCATCCTAAACTGCTCGTTCTTATCTCGACCCTATATTTACTCTCATGACCTTCTAATCACTTAAGTTAGGAGTGACCCAAATCGCTCTCTCAATTGTGCCAGCAACCAACTCCTAAGAAACCATATCTTTAAGGTCTCTAATCTATTCTTCTCTAGATAACAAACTAGCCTTTATCGGTGTTTTATCTTTAAACCTTACTCATTTCCTTCTTGATCTAACCCATGATTACTCTCGCCGTTATTGAAGTCGCCATTTCCTAATGCATGATTGCGTTGGACGTTGTGAACGATTATTCCTCACCGATACCCCCTTGTGCCTTTCACCCCCTACTAATTCTTAATTTCGAGGACGAAATTCTTTTAAGTTGGGTAGGATGTAAAACCCCTAAATTTCTACTATATTTTTTTTATCTATTTTAAAAATTTGTACGGATTTAAAATTTTATATTGTACGTCGCGTAGTGGTATTGTACGTCATGCACGAAATTTATTTTTTTTGCTCGTCGAGTGCGAATATGTACGAGCGTACATATTTTAGAAATTTTTTTTTCTCTATTTTACTATACGCTTTCAAAATATTATATAATTATTATTCTTGCTATAAAAAGCTTTTTTTTATTTTTTGCAGTTATTAATCATAAATAATTTTATTGTATACTAGAAAAAGCATAATCATGTATTCATTATTCGTGCATACATAATTTCATAATATTTATTAATCTATCTTAAATAAAATGTAATTTTCGAGATTTATTAATATTAATATTTTATTATTCAAAAAGATATTTAAAATATTTATTATTTTTGAAATTATTATTATTGGTATTTTGAAAAATATATTTGGAAGTTATTGTGGCCATTTAAATCTTGATTTGATTTTTGGATTTATTTAAATAGTTAAATATTTGAATTTTGATTTATTCCATTGATTTTAAACCAAGAATTTAATTTGATTTAAATTGGATTTGTATTTGGAATTGGATTTGATTGCTTTTAAATTAAGTTACGAATTACCTATTTTTGGGTTTAAACTATTCCTAATTCTGATCCAATTGGGAATTCCCACATCCTTTAAATAGGCAGGTACACCTCCAACTTTTTACTAATTTCTATTCTCCACAAATATTTTTTCCACAAATCTACGTGCATCGTGTCTGTGTCCATCCAAATTCTTATTCCATGTTTACACCTATATTATATTTTCTTCTTGTCGGACAACCCCGACACCATCAAATCCTAAAACTATCCCTAGTTTGTCCCGGCCTCGGCCCTATCACCGTCATAGCCTTCCCGACCAAGCCAGCACCCCCGACTCATCTCCGCCACCGGCCTCGACCGTCCCCACAGATCACCCCGTCACCATCACCATCCGCCGAATTATCGCCCCTGAACCACACCCGCCTCCATCACAAGCCCATCGCCACCGTAAGCCCCGACCACCAGAATTTTCGACCAAACCCGGTCACTAATACCAGTACGCCACCGTCGCCGGCGCCCACTCGCCGACGACACATCGAAACCGACACATCAACCCGTCGCCATCAACTTCCGGCCAAACCCCAAAATAAAACAGATCTAGACTCACCTCCATCCACGAGCCGCCCCACGTCGACCCCACGTCGGACTGCGCCGACGCGTTCTCCGGCGAACGATCGACTGAGCCTCCGCCTGCCGTTACCATTCTCCGTCGCTGCCCCGCGCTCGGAAAAACCCCGTATCGCCGACCTCCGGCGTGCCGCCATACCCTAGATCCTCCACCTCCGCGTTGAACCCCCACCACCGTCGGCCGGATCCAAGAGTCATCCCAGCCGAGCGCCGAGTCCAGCCTCCGGCTGCTAGGCTCCTTCCGCGCCTCTTTCAGGTGAGGCCTCCGCCCAGAGCGCGTCACCCGGAAACCCCATTGTCGCCCCTTCATTTCCTCTCCGCTGACCGTCGATTCCCTCCGTCGGCCGGATCTTGAGCATCCGCCGCGAACCCCTCACCGCGCCACGTGCGCTACCTCCGCGTCCGACCACCGCGTCTCCCTCTCGCCGGACACGACTGAAACCACTCCTCCGCCGCTTCTTCCTCCTCCTCTTCCTCCGCTCTCTCCGCGCTCTCTCTCCCTCTCGATTCTCCTCCTCCTCCCTTGTTTCTTTCTTTATTTTTTTTCTTTCTCTCTCGACTGGAGAAAAGAACCGAGCAGTCAGTACATGTGTACTGTAGTTATGTTATAATATTATTATTATTATTATTATCTCTTTCCTTTTACTTTCCTCCTTGTGCTGTGGGTCTCTTTCTCTCCCGGGAGAAGGGACATCACATGTCTTCCTTTCTTTGAATTGCTACAGAACTATTGCATATAGACTTGGTAGTGTTGTTTTTCTCATTATCTTTATTTATGGTGATGATCATTATTAGAAGTTTTTTTGTTAAGTATATAATTTACTTACATAGATTAAAGAATTTTCTAAAAATATTTTGTAACAAAATATTGTTGGGATAAGTCGTACTACTAATTTCAAATAAAAATAATAATTTTAATTGTTTTAGAAGTAATTTTATCTATAGCCTACTTTATTTTGACCTAAATTACTTTTGATAAAATTAGGTTCTTTTCTTTTTCCTAGATCTTGTGCACTCATATAAATAATTTTGAATAAGAAAATATAGTTTCTAATATTAAAATAATTTCTTAACTACTTTTAAAATAATATCTAAATTACTATTTTTACTAATAAAATATAGCTGTCTTCTAATAAACTTAGTTTTTTTTAGCCAAAAATGACTTTTCTTGACTTTAAGTATTTTCTATAACTATTTTGACTTATAAAAGTTAGTTCTTGAGTATTATAAATAGTTTTTTATATATATTTATATTATCCTATACACTTTAATTATCCTTCTGTCGAGACCAATCCCATCCTTCCCATTCCCTCGCCAATTCGAGACTACCTTATGTCCACCGTTACTATTTTGACCCTCCTGGAACCGATGGAACTATCCGTACCACCATCAGAGGTCACCTTGTGTAGTTGTCGCACCGAGTCGCAGTTCGTGCTACCGTGATATTCGTAGCACACCAGGCGTACAACCAGGCAAGACCTTGCCATTTGCGTTTATTTATTTTAGCTCATACTTCATGCATTATTTTTCTTTATGCAAAATAAACTGTGATACGGCAAACTTGTTAGAACTTAATGTTCTTTTTTCCTGCTGTGTATTATTTTTTTACAAACTAAAACCTAGATTAAGGGACCACCTTGTGTGTTGCATTCATTGGCCTTGACACGTCGTACCACGAGGTTGTGTGTGTTGCATGTAGGACACGGGAGTGCGTGATTGGCTGGCCACCTGTACGTACAAGCCGTACGATAGGAATAACCGCTAATAAAGGTTGCATGCTTAGTTTGACTTAGCGGTTATAGAGGTTTTGTGTTGTGGATACAACACAGTAGGCATTGGGCGGGGAGGACAATTCCTTAGCGTATGAGCTTCGATGCACTTTCCTTTGTGACCCAGACTCTCTGCTGGAGATATGGGGTTGATGACCCATGATTACTGACGGCCACTGACGATTCTGCGGAACGTCATGCTCTTACTGATGGGGCCTCTGGTGCCCAAGGGGGACTACGCCGATCCTGTTAAGCCAGGGCCCATGCGTAGGAAGGATTGTTCTTAACTATATTTCACTTAGAATGGTAGGCTACCCTATCCGTTAGGTACGAGTACTTTTGGTTTAGGTACTTGTATCTGACCGTGACTTGGAATAATAACTTGTCGCGGATTAGTTCGTCACATCTTGTCCTTGTTTGGTTGTAGGTGTGACTTACTACTTAGATGAGAAGGTATTGAACCTTGTTGGGGTCCGGATACCACATTAGATTCATAGCATGGAAAGATACGTCATCGTGAATTAGTTTACCATCTCCTGTCCTTGTTTGGTTGGGGGGATGGTACGCTCGTTCAATAGGTGTGTATTGGACCATGTTATAAATTCAATTTACTTATTTATTTGAGCAATATTTATTCAGTTTATATGGAATGATATTATGTGTCTTGTTACGTCCCTCTGAGGACCTGGTTATCTTTTCAGGTGTGTTCTATTGTCTTTCGCAGGTGCTTTAGCTCTAGCCGTGTTCATTGCTATTTCTCGAGGATGATGGCACTTGGATCATCTTCGCTTCGCTCGCCAAAATCATTTATTCTATCATGTATTTTCCTTTACTTGTTGGTAGTGGATTTGTCTCCGTCCAACATATTGTATCAAGACAAATTCATTCTCATTATATGATCTTTTATTTATTTATTCTGTGTGGATGAGATTAGTTATGGTTCTACTGCTTTTATAGCTTATGTATTTATACGAGGCTTCCATATTGGAGTATACTTCGTATGAATACAGCTGGCATGTCTATGTTCCTAGTCCTACGTATTTTGGGACTGGGGCGTCACATCAGACAGAGTAGAGCAGCGGAGTTTTCTTTGGAGTATCGGTTGAGGAGCAGATGATTCCACACCCCTTGATAGCAGTGTATATGGATGTTTTTTTAGAGGAGTTGCCTGGATTGCCACCAGACAGAGACATTGAGTTCTCGATGGACTTGGTTCCAAGAGCGGAACCCATCTCTCAGCATGTCTATCGGGTGAACAACAGTAAGTTGGTGGAGCTGAAGAAGCAAGTGGATGTGCTGCAGGACAAGGGCTTCATCCGTTCGAGTTCATCGCCATGGGGTGCAGCAGTATTGTTTGTGCCGAAGAAGGATGGGTCAGTACGAATGTGTATTGACTACAGGCACTCAACAACCTTACGATCAAGAACAGATACCCACTGCCGCGGATCGACGATCTTTTTGACCAGTTGAGCGGAGCTCGGGTATTTTCCAAGATTGATCTGAGGTCAGGATATCACCAGGTGAAGGTGAAGGGGGAGGATATTTCGAAGACCGCTTTCATGATGCGGTACGGGCAGTTTGAGTTTTTGGTTATGTCGTTTGGGCTAACTAATGCACCAACAGTATTTATGAACCTGATGAACAAGGTGTTCCACCAGTACCTGGATCAGTTTGTGGTGGTGTTCATTGACGACATCTTGGTGTATTCCAAGACTGAGGAGGAGCACGAGGAGCATCTGAGGATAGTACTGGAGATTCTTAGGAAGGAGCAGCTTTATGGGAAGCTCTCCAAGTGTGAGTTATTCTTGGACCGGTTTGACTTTTTGGGGCATGTGGTGACTGGAGATGGGATCTCAGTTGACCCTAAAAAGATCGTAGCAGTTAAGGCATGGGTAGCGCCGACTTCAGTTGCAGAGGTCTGCAGTTTCCTAGGCTGGCAGGATATTATAGGAGATTTGTGCAGGATTTCTCCCGGGTTGCAGAGCCGTTGACTCGGTTGACCCGGAAGGATGCTGAGTATGTTTGGTCAGAGGAGTGTCAGGCAGCTTTTGATGAGTTGAAGAAGCGGCTTACGACAGCTCCGATTCTGACATTGCCTTCAGGATCAGGGGATTCACTATTTATAGTGATGCTTCATGGAAGGGGCTGGGTTGTGTCTTACAGCAGCATGGGAAGGTGATTTTCTATGCTTCCAGACAATTACGTCCTCATGAGAAGAACTACCCTACCCACGACCTGGAGCTTGCAGCAGTGATATTTGCTCTGAAGTTGTGGAAGCACTATCTGTATGGAGAGAGGGTAGAAATTTTTACAGATCACAAGAGCTTAAAGTTTGTGTTCACTCAGAAGGAGCTGAACATGAGACAGCGCAGATGGCTAAAGTTGATGAAGGACTTTGACATCCTACTTCTGTATCACCCAGTGAAGGCCAACGTGGTTGCCGATGCCTTGAGTAGGTATCCGACGGCCATGTGTTTAACTATGGATCGGCACTTGTTTGCAGACTTGGGGAGCCTTGGGATTGAGGTGATCGTGCCCGGAGTGCAGATGTAGATGTGGGGCATGCAGATTCACTCAGACTTGGTGGAGAGAATCAAGTCGACACAGTTTGAGGACGTTGCTCTGCGGTGTCTCCGAGAGCAGGTTCGAGCAGGATTGGTGGATAGCGAGTTTTCTCTTGCAGAGGATGGTGCCTTGAGGCACGGTTCCAGGTTATGTGTGCCCAGCGGAGAGCTCAAGGAGTAGGTTTTGCAGGAAGCCCATAGATCTCAGTACTCCATATACCCTGGTGCCAACAAGATGTATCGAGATCTGAAGGAGCATGTTTGGTGGTACGGGATGAAGTAGGAGGTAGCTCGTTTCGTAGCTAGGTGCTTGGTCTGTCAGCAGGTCAAGGCAGAAAGGCAGAGGTCCGGTGGATTGTTGCAGCCATTGCCTATTCTCGAGTGGAAATGGGAGCATATCACTATAGATTTCATATCTGGATTGCTGCGTACACCAAGGGAAAGACGCAATTTGGGTCATCGTTGACAGGTTGACCAAATCGGCCCACTTCTTGCCATTCAAGGTGGGTACGTCTACAGAGAGGCTTGCGGAGATGTACATGCGGTAGGTAGTCAGGATTCATTGGGTTCCGGTCAGCATCGTCTCAGATCAGGATAGTCACTTTACTTTCTATTTCTAGAGGAGTCTGCTGTAGAAGCATAGAAAATACTAAAGAAAGATCCATGCGGCCAGGAAACTCCATGCGGCTCAGGAAGCCCATGCGACTCACAGATTCATGCGGTTGCAAGGGACTATGCGGCTCAAGACTTCCTATGCGGCTCCGAACAGAAGACACGTGGCTTGCAAAACAGTTCTCCCCTCCTGCATTAATTACTTTGACGGCTGACAACTCTGAAAAAGTGGCAGCCCTGACACAAAAGAGGTAATTATGACTCTGTCATAATGACAGACCCCTAGGGAAGTGAAGGAGATCTCTGACACAATCCCCCGAGATCCAAAAAATTCCACGTGGCCCTGACACATGGACAGTCATATGCGGCTCGAGCAAAGACTCCCCATGCGGTCAGGATGAAGCTGCCTTATACGGCTCAGGCAGAAACAGTCTATACGGCTCAAGCAGAAGCCCCCATGCGGCTCGCAAGGATCATCTCTATGCGGCTCATTACCCATTATGCGGCTCAAGTTATCATATGGTTCGAATGTTCGGGGGGCCACTCCCCAAGCAGACCGGACACGCGGCCAGTCTTATGCGGCTCAACCCTTATGGGCTCAATCCTCCTCAGTGACTCCCGGACACATGTCATAAAGCCAATCAATTTCCCAGATTTACTACAATCAAAGATTAGGTCAAATCCCAATAGTCTGGGACACGTGGCAGAGAAGAATGAAAATTATTCATTCAGATTTGCAGACATCAGCAAATCATCACCACGGAGATTTATTCCAATCAGCATTAATTACTGATTGGATTTGGTGCAATCTATACTAAATGGCCAAGATTTATCACACTCAAGATTAATGGCCCAGATTGATCGATCAACAGGCCGCCGCTACTTTTAGGTGGCAATCATTGTGAACCCTAATGAGGTCCCTCCATTCTTATAAATAGCAGGGTGCCATTCCCTTGCAAGATAGATACGTACACATATACAGAGACCACTTTTCGAGATCAGAGAGAGCACCAGAATACTTGGAGAGAAAGAGCAGAGAGAGAGCAAAGAGAGACTTTCTTTCAACACCGAGCAATCTTCTGGAGCCAATGCTGCATACCGATCGTCCAAGGAGTAAGGCAGAGCGGCCGTCGCTTTTCCGAGCCTCTATCGTCACCCCCCAGAATCTAAAATAAACGATTATACTTAGACTGCTGTACCTAGGCTTTCGTCCCTAGGCTTTCTTTGTACAAGCGAGTTTGTAATGTGAAGTTAAAGTCCAGTCCTCCGATAATTGTTCTGCTCTTTTATATTTCATGGCAAACACGATGGCGACTCTGCTGGGGACAAACTTCTCCACGGCTGAGGAGTTGGTGACGCAGTCGGATGCAGACAAGCTTGGCTCCACGCAACAGAAGATGGTCGTCCGTTTTGACCAACAGGCGTTTGAAGAGATGCTCTCTGAAGGAAGTGCCGGCCCGATCCAGAAGCGATCCCGCACAAAGAAAGCTCGCTGCAAGTGGAGGCCAAAATCATTTGCTTCCCTACAAGCTCTGGACGGGGTACTCTCGGCTACCCAAGACGGCGAAGGCGACTCTCATACTGCTCCACTTCGAACCGTAGAGAACTTTGCTGTTCCCAAGTCCGGCAGAGGAAAACGTTACGATACTGGACTTGTATGGACAAAGAGCGACTCTATAAGCCCCAAGAAGAAGCCGAGCACTCCTGTGGCCAAATCTGCCAACCACATGCGAGGCTCATGCGGGTGGATCTACCAGCCGCATGAAGAAAGTCTATGCGGCCAGATCATCCAGCCGTATGAAGAATACTCATGCGGCTGAGACTCCCAGCCGCATGAAGAAAGCCTATGCGGCTACATCTGCCAGCCGCATAAAGATTGTTGAGGACGGCAGCATGACGCCTACCCCGTGCGGTTCTGTCTTCGACCGCCTGTCTTATGGTCCTGATCTCTTGTGCTCCCAAGAAGATATGTCTGACTCTCTCCAGTATCACTTAGACTTTTCCTACTATGTGTCCTTACGCACTAGAGCGAAGAAGTCTAAAGCAGCACGAGCCTGGCGAGTTCGGTCCGCTGATCTGCCTTCTGACCATCCGAGCATTCCGTATACTGTTATGTGGGCCTCGGATGGGAAGTTGTACAGAACCACTCGAGTCCAGCCCCCGACGGCAGACGGACAGAGAGGTTCGCAAAAGTCTTCCAAAATCCAGGGAGCAAACATGGTCGATCCAGACCCTTCTGACTTGCGTGAGGCCATCCTCCATAAACACAAGGAAAGAGAAGATGCATCAGGGTGCAAAGAGTCCTCCCACGGACGTCACTGCACCCAAATCATTGTCAACTGCTGCTGCAACAGCGCGACGGTGCGAGAAGACCGGCAGTCTGTATTTCAAAGACTGCAACAGCCATCTTCAGAAGACGAGGTACTTCCCGTCGTCTCCTACAACTCCGCTCGAGAAGTCCCCGCTGATGGAAGAGGGAAGAAGATAAATGTTCCCAGCCTGAAGATTTCAACCACTTCGACTAAAAGACTGTCATCTAAGCGGGTGCCCACCACCGGAGTTTTCTAAGGTACTCGCTCTAAGACAAAATCTGCTACAGTGGGAGACTCGTCGTCCACATCACTGGAGGTTGCTGGGATTGGGGGTAGCGTTCCTCGAACCTCCATGACAATCCGATCTTCCAAGAAGACGAGCCGGAGGAAACAACTCTCCCATCAGATGCAGCAAACCCCGACGTCCTCGAGGACGTCCACAATTCCCAAGACGAGGCGAACTCGAAAACTGGGGGTACTGTTCCTTCTGAATCCGAACCAGAGGAGAACATTCCCATATATCCCGATGACTTCTCACTACGGGGTACGATTCGAAGGGCTCGTACTTCACTGTTCCTTCCATCTCTCCTCATGTAAAGATAATGTTCATGATGGACAGCAACCAAGGTGGTTCCAGTGATCGTCAACGCATCGATAGTCTCGAAGTCATATTGCTTGCTTTGGTCAAGTCTGTAGACGAGATTAAAGCAACTCTTCCAACTCTGCAAGGAGGAACGCTCGTCCAAACAAGCACGGGTCCTGCGGTCAATGCGGACTCGAATTCGGCGGCACCAAACCCGAGCAATGATCCCCCTGAAACAACGGCCCCCACCATCGTGGACGAGGCCCGCGAAGCGAGAAGAGAGGTCCAAGAGCTCCGTGCCATGTTCCACGCTCGAGAAAATGCTCAAGACCTCAGAATACGGTAATCGTACCCTGCTGCCTGGAGGGACGTTCCATTCCCACCAAGATATAAGCTGTTCAATATCATCCTTATGATGGCAAGACCTCAGCAAGTCGGTAAATCACCTACTCGAGGTCACCACCGACATCTGCCCTATGACGTGCTATTCTCATACGATTATTCATCGGAGCATTGGAAGGGGTCGCCTTCGACTGGTACCGCAATCTGACAGACAACTGCATCCACTCCTTCGCCGGCTTCAAGTGCAGTTCATGGAGAGATTCTACGAAGTAGGGCAGGACATCACAATGTCCACCTCATGGACGTCGTCCAAGGGGAGAAAGAGCTAACAAGAAACTATATCGAACGGTTTCGCCAAACCGAAATGAAGCTGCCATCTGGAAATTCGGATTCCTCCTTGATTGAAATTTACCAAAAGAGACTGCTCCCAGCAATCAGTCTCTGGATGGGCGAAAGTTAATTCAAAGATTGGAAGACGTTCATCATCAGTGTCACAAGCACCGAAGAACGATTGAAAAAGGCTCGCCAATTGGGACTGCACATCTCGGACGGAGAGAACAAGGGCAAGCGTCCTAACAACGACAATGGGGGTAGCCCTCCAACAATCGGGACAGCAGGGGTAAGCAGGCTATGGTGGCCGACACCGCACAGAAACTTGAGCTAAAGCCAGCAGACAAACAATGGCCGCAAATCACTTACTCCTTCGAAGACGGGCACGTCAAGCCCATCTTGGACATGCTCATACAAGGAGACATAATTCAGCTCCTCCACCAGACGGGAACCGGGCAGGCAGACATGGAGAACCCGAAGTACTGCCATTACCATCGTTACGTCCACTATGCCACACACGACTGCTACCAGCTAAAACGGTGCATCCAAAACCTCATCAATTCGAATGCACTGGCCATCAATTTCGAAGAGGTGACAGTAGCAGCCAATATGGTGTCAGTACAATTCGGCAGCTTCCCTCCAACGAAAACTCAAGACGGTGTGGTCCCCATCCCTCTGGCGACAATGGAGATTGCTAATCTTCCACCTCCCCAAGATCAGGCTGCTGATCTAGTGCCCCTCACCACGTCACGAGGGAAGGTCATGTGGATCCATCCAGACTTGGTATCGGAAGTCACTCGGCCCACATCATTCCATCTGTAAGAAGAAGGGTGGAAAAATCAGGTCTGTCGTACGATCCGGCGGACATCAAAGATGCTACGGCCGTCATCACCCGGTCTGGGGCACAATCCCAACCTGTGGCTGACAACCCAACTGAAGATCTTCAGCCCACCACAACCGACGCTCCGGGACCGGTTCAGCCTCCGAAGACCGACAAGCCTAGGCCGAGGGAGGCTCGTTTTGACAAATCCCTCCGGAAAGAGGCATCACAAGGACTGGAGAAGCCCTACAACTTCGACATCATAGCGCAATTGGCCAACACACCGGCCAAGTTGTCATTATACGAGCTTCTGAGACTCTCCAAGGATGTTCGTGCGGCTTTGAGCGATACACTCCTAAACGCCGACATATACCTCGCTTAGGTCAACCTCACAGGAGAAAACCCGCCTGCAGATCTCCAAGACAGCGCCAGTACGGGAGCAATGCCCAACATCGTCTTCACTCTGCAGGACATGCTCATCAAAACTAATCTGCACGATCGCCCACTATACTACACTGGGTATATTGGCGACGTAAAGGTGGATCGGATGCACATTGATCCTGGCTCTTCCATAAGCATAATCTCGAAGGGTCTGCTATATCACCTCTGTATCCCAATGCATCGCCTGACGCCTACAAGCACCGCCATCAGCGGTTTCAATTCGGGCAGGAGCTACCCAATTGGAAAGATTCGTCTAAAGTGTCAGATTGGCGATCTCCAATCAGAAGTCACCTGCTACGTCATAGATGCAGACACTTCTTATAACATCCTCTTGGGGCGCCCTTGGATACACGATTATATGATCGTGCCTTCCCCGCTGCACCAATGCTTCAAATATGTCGACAAATACGACTTCGTGAGGACGGAGTTTGCTGATATCGATCCCTTCAAAGGGGTCGAATCTTACTACTCAGACTCCTGTCTGTACGAAAATTTGAAGAAGCATCTTAGTGAAGGAGATGCGCAAGCTCGTACCGAGACAGCCACAAGATCAGAAGAGCCTCTGACGATCCGTCTCCAAGCTCACAAACCTGGCAAGTCTGTACCCCTTACTGCCACTTTGCGTAAGGACACAATCAGCCTCTCGGCACAAGAAGAGCAGATGATAATCCGGCTGCCAAGGTCTGGCCAAGCGCCAAGACCCACAACGGAGCCACTAACAATCAGGCTGCCGAGGGTCGACCAGCCACAAACGGGGAAGCTCAATCCCTCCGACAAGCTAATGACGATACGCCTTCCCAAGAAGGGTCGTCACCCCGATACAAGGCCTGGAACTTCTAGCGAACCAACCAGTCCCCGCCCAGCCTCGAGTACCAAGCTGGGGGTCGCTAGTTTGCCAACAACTCCACGCTCTGCTCCACCAGCTGAACCGCTGACGATCAAGCTGCCCAGGTCGTCCTCTTAGTCTTCGTTTATACAGGGGATAGCCGAAGAGGAACCAGAGTTAGCCAAGTATGTGGCTGCCCACACTGATGTTCCCTCCGCAGATGATGTAATCCCCCTAGAAAAGATACCTTACTTCATCAATAAAGGGCTATATTTGAACTACCTCGAGCTTAGTAAGCTCTGTACAATGTATGCTATGGAACACGGTATAGGCACTCACCTACACACAGGTGACAAATGTGTACACCGCAATCCAGCTTACTCCAGCAAAAGACGCTTACCGCATAATCGAGGGAGGGGACCATCCAATCAGCTTCGGCCGGAAGGACAATCCGCATCCCTTCACCATAGAAGAAGTCGACCTTGGATCAGATGCCGGGAGACTGCCTCTGTATCTTTATAGCCCCCAATCTAAGTATCTCATGCAAAAATAGGGGTATGATTTGGAGGCCACGCCAGGCCTGAACTACGACACTGGGCGACGATTACCTTTGAAGCCACCAGTCCCGGCAGGCAAACCACGGGACTACTATAGCAAAACTCCATGTGGATTAGGATATGTAATACCCACGACGACTCCTGAGAGTTCAGATAAAGAATGTGACTGGCATTCACATTCGATCGGGTCACCAACTTCTGACTCAGATACCAGCATCGGAGATGTATTCAGACAAGTCCTGTCAGTCAATATAGCATTCGTCGACGCTTATGAAGAAGATGAAGACATCCCTGAGATCCTCGAGCTAGAGCCGTGGGCGCAGTAGCTGGATGCACAATAGGAAAAGCGGTTCGAACAGAGAGAACCTCCCACTGAAGATGAGGTCATACAAGTAGATCTCGGCAGTGAATCTTCTCCCAAACCAATCTTCGTCAGTAAAAGTCTAACAGACGAAGAGCGAGAATCACTACTGAAACTTGTCAAAGAATATATCGATGTGTTCGCCTGGAGCTATGAAGACATATCAGGGTTAAATCTCGATATTGTTTTTCATAAACTCAACATCCGGCCGGATGTAAAGCCAGTCAAGCAACAACAGCGACGCTTCCGTCCAGCCATCATGGACGCAATCGAAGTCGAAGTCAATAAACTGATAGCCAGCAGCTTCATTCGTGAAGAGCAACTTCCTGACTGGGTCGCCAATATAGTGCCTGTCCTCAAGAAGAATAGAAAGATTCGAATCTGTATAGACTTTCGCAATCTGAACGAGGCATGTCCCAAAGACGAATTCCCCCTCCCTATCACGGACATCATGATTGACAACACCTACGGCTTTGAACGCATGTCATTTATGGGTGGATTCTCGGGGTACAACCAAATCAAGATGTCTCCTGACGACGAAAAGTACATATCATTCTGAACACCAATCGGCACATACTGCTACACAGTCATGCCTTTCGGTTTGAAAAATGTCGGCACTATATATCAAAGAGCCATGAGTACCATCTTCAGAGACCACTTACGCAAGACGGTGGAGTGCTACGTTGATGACATCGCCGTCAAGAGTCGCCGTAAGGAAGACCATCTACAGGATCTGAGGACGGTATTCGATCTGATGCGAGCGCACAATTTGAAAATGAATCCCACAAAGTCCTTTCTGGGCGTATCCAGTGGGAAGTTCTTGGGTTTCATCATCACCGCCCAGGGTATCCATGTAGACCCTGAGAAGACAAAGGCAATTATGGAGATGGGTCCTCCGAGAAATCTTCGCGAGCTCAAAGGCCTTCAAGGGAGGCTAGCTTACATCAGGAGGTTCATTTCCAACCTCTCCGGGCGATGCCGACCATTCACCCACCTTAGGAAGAAAGGTGTCTCGTTCATGTGGGATGGAGAATATCAGCGGGCCCTCGACGATATCAAAGAATATTTGTCGAACCCTCCAGTTCTGGTGGCCCCGGTTGCGGGAAAACCATTCCTGCTCTACGTACGAGCAATGGAACATTCCATCGGGGCTCGCTGGCACAAAACAACGATGCTGGCTATGAGCAAGCCATATATTACCTCAGTCAAATAATGATTGGGCCAGAGCACCGATACACCGCTGTGGAGAAGGAATGCCTTGCCCTGGTGTTCGCTATTCAGAAGACACGGCACTATGTCACCGGACAAACAATACATGTGATCTCATGAGTCAACCCTCTCAGGGTCCTCATGACTAAACCAGGGGCACTCAGCTCTCGTCTCGCTACATAGGCAATATTGTTGTCCCCTTATCATATGATCTTCGTCCCGCAGAAGGCTGTCAAAGGTCAAGCCCTGGCGGACTTTTTGGCAGCCCACCCGGGTTCGGAGTCATCCAAAATATAAAAAGATCCCAGATGAGGTCGCCGACTCGCATGCAACCTCTCACGATGATATATGGCGAATGTTCTTCGACGGTGCTTCAAGAACGGGACCCAAGGGCAACATCGTCGTCGGGGTCGGGGTGGTGCTAGTGTCCCCTTCCGGATTGGTGATCAACCGCGCTTACTCCCTCACGGAACCCTGCTCTAACAATGTGGTCGAGTACAACGCTCTGGTCATTGGCCTCCAACTTACAAGAGAGCTGGGGATAGAATATCTTGAAGCATACGACGATTCCCAGTTAATCGTCAATCAGATCCGGGGCTCATACGAAGTTCGCCACGAAGACATGATCCCCTACCACCAAATAGCAATCGACATCATCTCATCGTTCGAGGGGTTCTTCATCGAGCACGTCTCCAGACTCCGAAATATTGAAGCCGATGCCTTAGCAGGCCTGGCCGCTTCCCTAGCAGTGCCGAATTATACCCATCAATCGGTAGATGTGATAGGCCACGAGCTGGTCTGCCCCAAGAACAACGTTTAATTCGTGGAAGTTATTCCGCTCAGGTGATTGATGATGCCCCAGACTGGAGACAACCATTCATCGACTTCATCGTCTACGACATCCTGCCCGAGAACCCAAAGGAAGCTACCTCCATTAGACGGCGTTCCCTAAGATTCTTTTACGATGCAGAGATGAAAATGCTGTATCGCCGATCCTACGATGGATTATTGCTTCGGTGTCTGTCAAACGCAGAGGCCAAAGAAGCCGTACGAGAAGCTCATGACGGTGTCT
>JANAVB010003450.1:0-41669 GCA_029216955.1 Iris pallida
ACTCACATGACCACCGAGCCTTCACAAATCCATTCATGATCACCCTTTATGGGCAATGTAGTAAATCATGAATCTTAACGTAACTTGAATGGATCCTTGTGTATGATTGGGATGGGGGAGTATGAGTGAACATGTGAATAAATCCAAGTAGTGTAATCATGAATCAATTTCCAGTAGTATAATCATGAATCAGTCCTATGCCATTCACATGTTTATCCTGTACTCTGAATCACTAGCATTGTCTCTCTCTATATATCATAGATATTTACTTACAGTCTCTCTTTTACATTATGCTATTTCTTAGATCCTGTATTTTATTCTCTAGCATGATTATATTTCCTTTCCTGTTATGACTTGTTGAGATGTAGTGTGCTCGCTCCAGTCCTGACTGGACCTGTTGATAAATTTACAGATAGCCTGGAGGTGCCTGCTAGCCTAGAGAGACACATTAGAGGTTGTTTAGGAAGTTATTTCTTTTTGTCTGGAGTTGTATTTACTTTGTGGATTACTGTATCTGAGTTTGGAGATTTGAGATGTATTTCTGGATTTGTGTATCTTAGACACTTAAATTTCTCTCTGTTGTACCTCTTTTGGTTTATGTTTTATCTATCCTTATCATGCTCTACCTTAGATGTGATTGAGTCTGTATCTGCTATGTTACCCCCATTCGGGAGTATAAACTGTTTAGCCTTATACTGTTAGATGCATGAACCTAGGACACGTTCTACCGCCGACACTGCGGCGTAGGCTGGGCGTTGTTACGTTCTCGTACCCTAACTCTAGGGTGCGGTCGTGACACGTTTTTAGTGTGTAGCCCATGCAGGTCGAGACTAAAGTGTAGTGGTATTCGAACTAGAGTACCACTACAGCCTGCACTAGGAATAGGATATATTTTGAAGGTACTCAATCACAGTTAGAACCCTTGAGAGATTCCCGGGACGACCCTGGAGAATCTTATTTAACTTCGATTTGAAAACTCTTTTTCCTTAAATTGTTTTATCTTTAATTTCTGTTGTTGAATTTGATTTTTAAAGGATTATTGTTGAAATTGAGTTTGTATTCATTGATTTTGATAGATGATTTGAATTTTGAATCTTGATGATAGCTGTTGCATCAGTGTTTGGTTTTGATGGATTTTGTTTATTTTGAATTTTGATGATTCGTTGATAATTGATTTGATTTTGAGTATTCATTGTTGATTTAATTTAATTTTTGGCAAGATAAAATTATATGGGCTAGGTCATCTATGTTATGGAATCTAGTCTTCTACAGTCATATTAGCCAGCATGGTGAGGACATATAGTTGACTTGGATATATTTCTCAGGTGTGGGAATTTAAGATTTTCGCAGCCCTAGCGGCATCGCGAAAATGTTAAATACCATGATTCTAGAGGTATGTGCCTAAGTCGGAGACTCTGTGATTATCGTAGCCTTGCTTACTAGTATGACGAGGATTAGAGTACCATGATTGTGGATAGACGCATATGATTATCAGATTGTACCTTATATATTTTCGAACATGTTTTCTCTACTTTTGCTTCTGTCCTTCAAATTTTTTTTTATTTAATTAATAAT
Organism: Iris pallida; assembly: GCA_029216955.1. NCBI lineage: Eukaryota > Viridiplantae > Streptophyta > Magnoliopsida > Asparagales > Iridaceae > Iris > Iris pallida. The sequence continues at coordinate 1,576 of JANAVB010003450.1, forward strand.
TGTTTTGTTTTGTTTTGTTTTGCCTCTCATTATTTAACTTAAGAGTAGGGTTGCCTGTTTTTATAAACCTTTGCGTAACTTCTTGCTATGAGTTTCTTCTTAATACAATGAATCGATGATTTTGCTAGACTTTATCTTGGATTTGATAATTTAACTCTGGATTTCAAAACGGTTCCTTCTTTAAACAGATAAGCAGAATAGATTTTATCGTTATTCCCTTCTTGCTATTATTCTTGTATTAAATAATAATAATAATTAAACTGTCTTGATTTCGTCAATCACCTGCTTGCAATCTTAGTAGGAATCTAAATGTTAGTGTTAACGTAGAATTAATTTTTTATATATTGGGACATGAGAATATATGAGTATATTTATATGACAGACACTTTGCCTAACACGTGTGCATGCGACACTTGATTTTTCCACATATCTAGATACGTATTGATATGTTGTTGATGTCCAAATTTTCATAACCAATATTTCTGGTTCTCTGCTTTTTCATGTTAAATTCGTAATTTAAATATAAATTTCATGTTATTATTTAGGTTTACATCACTGCACATGTATGTATACTTATAGTTTCAATTGAAAAAAAAATATTTTTGACTTTGTGTTTAATTTGTCAAATCTAAGACTATGTGCATGTTAACCCTTAATACGGATTCCAAATGTTAGTTCAGTTGTTGTTTTAAAAAAAATTTATGTAATATTTTAGAGCTGTGTACGTTGTTGTACGTAGGGATATAATATTAGGTTTCATATTCTTACATGTTAGTTTGTGATAAACTTTGAATTGGTTTTGATGTGCAAATTTCTCTAAAATCCTGAAAACTGGTTACATGTTAACATTTTACATTGATTTCCATGTTTAGTTAAAATTCAGATTTAACATGTAATAATGAACTGTATGCGTAGATAAATGTATGGATAGTATGTTAGGGTTTCTTGTCTATCATATTAGGATATTGGAAGCATTGAGTTAGTTGTGATCTTTTCAAAACCCTAAAACCCGAGACTGTATTGTGTTAATATTACACTGATCTAAATGTTAGCTTATTTTCGGATTTTGTATGTAAATGCTGAACTAAACCTGGTTTAACCTTTCAATACTAAGCTATAACCCTGTACAAGGACACACACACACACTCTAACTTAGTATGCCTTGTCATGTACCTAATCTTTCCTCTCTATGTTATGATTAAATAGGTTGTATATTGTAGATTGTTAAACCAAATGCCATGATTAGTGTAACTTGATAGCTGTTGTTTTGGAACCCAAATCCTCCTATACTCTTCATGTATATTTCACATACACCAATGTCTACTATCTAACCGCATGAACATATCCCCATACACATGATGCTAGTTTTTCCCCTCTAACGCTCTCTATATATATATTGTGATTGGATTTCAATGCAAGTGACTTTCAATTCTTTAACTTGTGAATTTGATTTTCTTGGGATAGTACCCCTTTTAGATGATTGGTGGTTACTTTTCTTTATTTTTGATAAGTACCAGTTTTCACATAGGATGGTAGACTGTCTTACAGTTTTGATGATTTGTTATTTCTGTAACTTTTCTATTTTAGCAACCTGGATTGCTTGTGTGTTTTGATACCCTATGACCCTTTCGGTTAGCATGACTAGTATACCTAGATGAGACTTCACTGTCACCGTATGCCATGACCCTGTATGCCGTTCTTTTTTTTATGGTATGATTTGTTTAAGTTCTGGGATTTGATTGTGGGGGTTTGACCTAGAGGGAGTACAAACATTTTAATTTCGAGGACGAAATTTTTATAAGGTGGGTAGGATGTGAGCACCCCGAATTTCAGGTTGATTTTTTTATTTTTATTTATTTTCTGATTGATTTTTAATTTCAATAAATAATTTATTCTATTATTTTTTCCTTAAGTGTGCCTTCCCGTGCCATTGATATTTGGAGTATCAGGGATGTTCAACTCTGGAAATCTTCTTCACGAGTTTTGGAGTGGACACGATTACCTTCATGACGGTATATGGTGTCCCACCCAAACTTGTTCCCTTGTGCTCTTTCTGCTTCGCTGAACTTCGGATCAATTTAGACCATTGATTATTATTTATTTTCCCACTCTTTTCCTTGATCATTTTCAGCGCGTTACCATGACTTTTAATTTAGGAGCGCAAGACCAGTCAGTTTCTTGAAACCAACTCCTCATTGATGATCTACTCAAGACGCTCTTCACCCATGACCTTCGTGTCCCACTCAGACACGTCATTTTGTGCTCCATTTGATTCGCACAACTTTCCCGACACGTGACCCGATTTTATTTCACTCCACGGCGTCACATTCATTTTCCAACTTGATTTGTAGGTCCACTGTCGACAAAGACCTGTCCGCCCCAATTATGGACATGGTCCACATTGAGCCTACTACCCGTCCGCCACTTGTGTTCCATTTATTGGAATTCCCATGTGCAACTTATTCACTCATGATCATCAACACCTAATTTTAATTCGATTTTTGCACAATGTCCGATTTTCATCCAATCCGGCTCCACCGAGTCTAGTCCAGCTTTGTGTTACCCTCCATCGGGACACCCTCATTTTTTCGTGTCCAAAATAATATTTTTTTACCTTCTACCTATTTCAATATTTATTGGAATTCTCAATTGTCTAAATTCCCATAGGAATGACATTTTTCCTCTAATTAAATCCTAGCCTTTTGTTTTCCCAAACAAATCTCATCCATTAATTTTCCCCCAACCCCATGGCAGCCACTTGGCCGGCCCTAGTTTAGGAATTTCCTTTCCCTCTCTCTTTCTCTCACTTCAATTATTTTATCATCTCTCTCTCTCTTCTATTGATTTTCCTACACAACAGCAGCATACATCTTCACCACCACCATTGCAACCCGACAACAACACAGCCATGCACCACCACCCCTTCAACCACCCGACCTCCTCGACCACCATGGCCGGACAACCCCCGGCCAGGCCGAACAACCTCTCCATCTTCTCCTCCTCCTCCTCCTCCACCCTCAACCGCGAACACCACCATCACCTTGGTCTTCCTCCTTCAACACCACCGCACCCTCTCCCCGACGTTCGCCGTGTCGTCGCCACTGGCCGCGCATGGCCGGGCCCTCGCCGGCGAGCTAGGCCGCGCAGCCCCCTGCGTGGAGCTGCGACAGCAGCTGAGAGCAACAGCAACAACGGCAACAAGCCGGCCACGCGCGCGCGCTGTGGCTGCGCTGCCGCGCCGCCGCCACGCCGTCGCCGGCGACGTGGTCGGCGTGGCCGACCCCCCGTTGGCCGGGCGCACCCCGGCGAGCCACCCCATGGCCGTCGTCCCTCTCCCCGACGTGTATCGGAGGCAATTCGTGCGTTTTGCACGACGTTCCGTCGTGACGAGCTCGGAAACAACGCTGAAATCGCGCCCCGTCGCAGCGACTTCGCACACGTTTTCCCGGAGATCCGACCCTTGGATCGGCGATTTCTTCGCTCCGTCGCAATCTCGGTATATCCACCTTTATTTCTGTCAAATTTCGTCCGTTAATTTTATCGTTTGATACATGAAAACCGGCCACCAAGTTGACCGTTTAAATTGTATTTAATTTGGACAGTTTCGCGGGGCCAACTTCGTCAGCTTGTATCTCCTCCATTGCAGCTCCGTTTGGCGTGCTACCAGTTCCAGTACGAAGCTGGTATAACCCTCTTACTACCCCTCCAGTTTCGTTTCATTGTGAGCTTGTTTGATTGGTTGAATTCGACGCCAAAGTTGGTCGTCCGAATTCGTAATTTTCAACTAGTAAAATTCCATTTTTGAACACGGGACTCCAGATTTCATTTCTGACACCACCATTAGACTTGTGGCGTTGTTCTGGCATGTTTTCATATAAAATTTGTTAGATTTGGAGAACGTGGGCCCGGGCACGTTTTTCGGTGCAAAACGGGTCCCACATTCTGGGTCAATGGGAATTTTTGACGTCGGCTCATCGGAATCTAATTCCGGGTATACCGTTGAGCTCGTATCGTCATTCTGGACTCGTTGACATATAATTTGCTAGGTTTTGGTGGACATTGGGTCTGGCACGCATTTCGATGCAAGTCGGATACCAATATCCGGGCCAACGGATCATTTTGAGATCGGCTCATCGGAATCCAATTCCGGAGATACCGTTGAGTTCGTATAATCATTCTGGACTCGTTGACAGGTAGTTTGCTGAGTTTTGTGAACCTTGGCTCCGGCACGCATTTTCGTGCAAACCGGAATTCCAAGTTCTGGTCAACGGGCCAAATAGAGATCGGGTCAACGGAATCCAATTTCGGAGATACCGTTGAGTTCGTATCATCATTCTGGACTCGTTGACAGGTAGTTTGCTGAGTTTTGAGAACCTTGGCTCCGGCACGCATTTCCGTGCAAACCGGAATTCCAAGTTCTGGTCAACGGGCCAAATGGAGATCGGGTCAACGGAATCCAATTCCGGAGATACCGTTGAGTTTGTATCATCATTCTGGACTCGTTGACGGGTAGTTTGCTGAGTTTTGAGAACCTTGCCTCCGGCAAGCATTTCCGTGCAAACCGGAATTCCAAGTTCTGGTCAACGGGCCAAATGGAGATCGGGTCAACGGAATCCAATTCTGGAGATACCGTTGGGTTCGTATCGACATTCTGGTTTCGTGGACATATAATTTGTTATATTTTGTAGACTTGTTTTCTAACACGTTTTTCGGTACAAAACGGCTCCGACACGGACACCGTTTTGACCCGAAATTACCTTTTTGCCCTTGTGTCCAAATTGGACCGTTGGGTAGGCTATCCTAGCTAATTTGACCATTCTGGACACGTTGACGATGTTCATTTCATCGTCCGACAATGTTTGTTGATAATTTCTCTGAGTTTAACCTTTTTATAATTAATTAATAATTAATTCTTATAATGTTCGTATTTCGGGATTAGTACAACGAAACTGAGATCAGTCAATTCCAGTGATCTCACATCGCTGAAATTGACAAGTTGGATACGTGGATCACTATAATAAGATTATCAACCTTACCGATAATCTTCTTATCTCGATTTGCGTGCCGTAAGTTTCAACGTGCAAATAATGAAGTACACTTTATATTAGACTAGAATTGACCCTGATTGACCTAAGTTGACCAGTTGACCCAAAGTCAACTGTAAGTCAACACTTGTCCTAGTTTGACTAGATTATTGACCGGAGTCGACCTAGAGTTGTTTTGACTTAGAAGAACCTAGAATAATGTAGATTGATTGTAGAGATTCTTTTATTACAACTTGAACACCTTGTAACCTGTGTTGCTTTAAATAGGACTCTGTGGCTTCAGTGGGACCCCCCCTATACTTATCAGCTGTTCAGGTTATCGAGGCGAGTACATTTTCTGATCATTTCATACCATGTTTAGGATTATATTTCCTGCTTTAGACTGTCTTACTTGATGCTGACACGTTGGTAACATGGATTGGTACTATATGGATCCCTTCATGAGATGTTATCCCCCTCGGGAGCATCAGATACTTTTGTCATGTGTGTTTCACTTACATCACATATCATATGCTTCTATTATTATGAATCTTCGTTATCAGCTAGTGACTCATGTACTCACATGACCACCGAGCCTTCATGAATCCATTCATGAATCACCCTTTATGGGCAATGTAGTATAATCATGAATCTTAACGTAACTTGAATGGATCCTTGTGTATTGATTGGGGATGGGGGAGTATGAGTGAACATGTGAATAAATCCAAGTAGTGTAATCATGAATCAATTTCCAGTAGTGTAATCATGAATCAGTCCCATGCCATTCACATGTTTATCCTGTACTCTGAATCACTAGCACTGTCTCTCTCTATATATCATAAATATTTATTTACAGTCTCTCTTTTACATTATGCTATTTCTTTAAATCCTGTATTTTATTCTCTAGCATGATTATATTTCCTTTCCTGTTATGACTTGTTGAGATGTAGTGTGCTCGCTCCAGTCCTGACTGGACCTGTTGATAAATTTTACAGATAGCCTGGAGGTGCCTGCTAGCCTAGAGGAGACACATTAGAGGTTGTTTAGGTAGTTATTTCTTTTTGTCTGGAGTTGTATTTACTTTGTGGATTACTGTATCTGAGTTTGGAGATTTGAGATGTATTTCTGGATTTGTGTATCTTAGACACGTAGATTTCTCTCTGTTGTACCTCTTTTGGATTTCATGTTTTATCTATCCTTATCATGCTCTACCTTAGATGTGATTGAGTCTGTATCTGCTATGTCACCCCCATTCGGGGAGTATAAACTGTTTAGCCTTATATTGTTAGATGCATGAGACCTAGGACAGCGTTCTACCGCCGACACTGCGGCGTAGGCTGGACGTTGTTACGTTCTCGTGCCCTAACTCTAGGGTGCGGGTCGTGACATCTTCAGCAGCACTGTCCTGACCTCGTCGATCAGCAAGGTGGACCACTTCCTGCGGACCAGCAACCCGGAGATCAAGCCCAGCATTTCGGAGAAGCCTCCAGAGTTGTACCTCCCGGAGGAGAACCTCCAGTCCGGCCCGTCCAGCCGGCAGAGCCTGACGATGGCACCTTGGTAGGTCTCATCAGGACCTTGATATCTTTCCAGGACCGTAGAGGAGACGCCTTGCACAAAGTAGTGGCAGATGCTTTGACTAGAGGCGGTCATCCAGGAAAAAGTGCGGCCAACAGCTTTAAGCGCTTGAACCCTCTATTCTTCGACGGCAGCGAAGATGCGATTGCCGCGGACGCTTGGCTTCAGGATACCGAGGTGATTCTGGAAGCAGCTAGGACTCCTAAGAATGAGAAGGTGGCGGTGGTACGCCTACAGTTGCTGGACTTGGCTCGTAGTTGGTGGGCAGCGCAAGCCATGGGATTAGTGGCGCCCATTGCTTGGGCAGTGTTTAGAGAAAGATTCCAGACGAAGTATTTTGATGCTGTAGCTCGGTACGACCTACAGACGAGATTCACCAACTTGAAACAAGGAGGCAGAACGTGTTGGCCCATTGGTCATATGGTCAACCTGATTTTAATAATTGATCAAACTCTGTCTGGATATACGAAGCTAGTCGGGACATCTCGGACTCTTGGACATGATCAAGAATGGCTATCCACTGAATTCAAGACCGAAGATCTGTTTGCCTAGTCGAGTCTGTAATTCCTTATGTAATGTATTTTTCGTTTTATTTGAGTCTAGGAATATGTTGTACACCGAGTCGTACTGGCAAATAGGCTACCCTTAAATGAGTTCAAAATGTATTTAAAATGACCTCTCAAAAAGGTTTACAAAAAGGTTTTCAAAAATCACCAAAAAGCTTTTTAAAACCCTAACTAAACCCTGACAGAACTCGGACCGAGTTCGGCCAGAGTTCGGCCAGAGTTCGGTTGGTGGCCATTGTGATTTTGAATCCTTGTTACTTGGTCCTCCTGCAGTTGCAGATTTGACCGAGATTTGCTCATAGAGTTCTGCCCGAATTCTGCCCGAATTCTGTCAGAAGTCTGCCTTTGGAATTCCTATAAATAGAGAAGGATTTCGATCATTTCAACTCACTCATTCACTTTCAATCTTCTCTCTATCTAAAGCATTCAGTCTTCCAAAGAGTTTTCTTGAGCTTTAAATTTCAGATCCCAAGCCAATTACAATCCTCTAGTCGATTTGCCAGTACGGTGCGGTCTAGAAGTTTCTGAGAGATTGTAATCAGAAGGCTTGATAGAAGAATACCTCTTCAAATTGAAGTTGGACGATTTTTTTCGTATCAAAGCTCGCGTTGTAGAAGTTGGAAGGACTTCGTAAGAAAACTTACAGTTTTCCAATAGTGGATTCAACTGGTAGCAAGAGTTCTACCGACTGGATTAGTCCTCAACAGAGGGAAACTAGTATACATCGCTGTCTTTGCGTTTGCTCTCTTAACTCTGCCTTTACTTTATTTTAGTTGTGATTAATATTCTGTGATTGTGCTGCTAACATTTTTTTAATTAGCATTATTCTGCTGCCAACTCTATTCACCCCCCCTCTAGAGTATTACGCTTTACTATTTCGTTCCTACAATTGGTATCAGAGCGGGTGTTACAGGTAAAGCAAGGTAACAGTACAATTATTTATTCATTTTAATTAACTGTTATATAGATCACAGCACAACACATGGCAACTGTGAAATTCACAAGTGAAGGCCATACCACAAACAGACCTTCACTGTTTGATGGTATGAACTATACCTATTGGAAAACACGGATGAATTTCTTCTTGAAATCTCTTGACTTGGATTTATGGTCTATTGTTATTGATGGCTATCAAAAGCCACCTCATATAAATGTTGATGGAGTTTTAGTAGAAAAACCCCATAGCAGATATACAGAGGAGAAAAAAAAAGGCCAGTCTTGACGCACGTGCTATTAATGCTCTATTTTGTGCTTTAGACAGAACTGAATTTAACAGGGTGTCTATCTGCACAACGGCTAATGAAGTATAGAAGCTACTTAAAGTCACATATGAAGGCACGACTCAAGTCAAAGAATCTAAAGTCAGCAGACTTACTCAAGAGTATGAGGTATTCAAGATGAAGCCCAACGAAACAGTTACTCAAATGTTCGAAAGATTCTTGGATATTGTAAATCCTTTGTTCTCCCTAGGCAAAGAGTACAGTAACCATGAAAAGATTCGCAAACTCCTGCGAGCACTGACCAAGAATTGGGTTCCGAAGGCTACTGCAATCATTGAAGGGAACGACCTCACAACTATGTCCCTCGAAGTACTCATGGGTAAGCTACTCACTCATGAACTGGAGCTACAAGATTTTGAAGTGCCTGCACCAAAGGAGAAGTCGATCGCTTTCAAGGCTCAGCACAGAAAAGCTGCTGAAGGTGACTCAGACAGCAGTGAATCTGATGCTGAAGATCAAGCAATCCTAGCAAGGAAATTCAAAAGATTCATGAGATATGAGAAGAGCGCCAAAGAAAACAACAGCAGCAACAACTGGTATCAAGATGATGCTGTCTGCTACGGCTGCAAGAAGAAGGGACACATGAAGAAGGATTGTCCCACAAACTCATCATCAAGCAAGAAGAGCAACAGGTATGAAAAAGGAAACCTAAAGAGATCAACATCTAGGAGATATGCCAATACCAGCATATGGCATGAAAGTGAAGCAAGCGACTCAGAAGACGAACAATCAGAAGACGCTGCAAATGTATGCTTTATGGCATCCGATCAGGTACCCACTGAACCTGTAGTTGATACTTATGATGACTTCACCTTTGAGCAATTAGGAGATGCCTTCAGTGACCTGATGACTGATTACAGGAAACTGTGTAGCAAGTATCAGACCTCTAAGAAGGTACTCAAAGAGTACAAAGGTGAAATAGGTAGACTTACCGACCTACTAGCTGAGGTTAGAAATAATGTTAGTGAGTCTGGTGAGCTTTCTTCAACAAAGCTCTTATTATACGAGACTACCAAGTCATCTGAAGAGAAAGACAAAATTATTTACCAACTCAAGGAAGAACTTTCTATAGAGAAGAAAAGTCTTCGAAGTGCACAAATCAGAATGGAAATACTCACTTCTGATTATACTAAGTTATATGACACTTCCAAAAGATTAGAAATTAGGTTAGGAAAACAGCCTGAGCCTGCTGCTTCCTATCCTAACACGTGTCACTTACCAAAAAATCAGAACATTCCCAAGCCAAACACTGTCAGACCTAACCCTATCAAACCTTTACCCCAAAAGGTTAAGCCCAAACAGGATTATAGGCATGCTTTCTTCTATACTAGAAAACCTAAACCTACCAACCATGCACACCACTCAGCTTTCACCACTCGTCATGCAAAATGTCATTATTGTCGCCTCATTGGTCATATTTCATCTGCATGTAGAATCGGAAACCTTGTTGATTTAAATATTTATGCTTGGATACCAAAGGCTAACATTTCAGGACCCTACAAGAAATGGGTACCAAAAGTTTCATCTGCAAACTGTTTTGTAGGTGGAACACCCTTCACATGCTAGAAGCAAATGGATCCTCGACAGCGGTTGCTCACGGCATATGACCGGTGACGCTACACTATTTGCAACACTGTCGAAGAAAAATAAGGAAGGCTATGTCTCCTTCGGTAATAACTTGAAAGGGTATATTATTGGTATCGGTGATGTTGGTAAGTCTCCCTATCCTGTTATTAAAGATGTCTGTCTGGTTACCGAGTTGAAACATAATCTACTCAGCGTAAGTCATCTAGCTGATCATGGTTATGGCATCAACTTTGGCAAAGACAAATGTACTATAGTTGATAGCTCAACTGGTAGTACTATCTTTGAAGGTATCAGGGAAGACAACATATATGTTTTCTATTTGTTGGAAGAAACTAACATTTCAGGTAGATGCTTAATGGCTAAAAGCGATGAGAGTCATCTGTGGCATATGAGACTCGGTCACGCAAATATGGACACAATATCAAGATTATCCACAAAGAAGCTAGTACGCGGTTTACCGGACATTATATTCAAGAAGGATTCGGTATGCAGCCAATGTGAAAAGAACAAAGCTACCAGATCCACATTCAAGTCAGTAAACGCAGTATGTACTACTAGACCTCTACAATTGCTTTATATGGACTTATTTGGTCCTAGCAGAGTTGCTAGCCTTGGAGGTAAACTTTATGCTTTCGTAATTGTAGATGATTTCTCTAGATACACGTGGGTATACTTCTTGACACGCAAGAATGATGCATTATCCGAATTTGTCGCCTTTTGCAAGAAAGTTCAGAATGAAAAAGGTTACATGATCACTCGAATCAGAAGCGATCATGGAGGCGAATTCGAGAATGCTGATTTTGAGCAATTTTGTGACACACACGATTTTGTACACGAGTTCTCCTGTCCTAGGACTCCACAACAAAATGGAGTTGTGGAACGTAAGAACAGAACTCTATCCGAAATGGCCAGAGTGATGTTAAACCAGTTTAGTCTACCCAAATATTTCTGGGCTGAAGCTGTCAACACAGCTTGCTTTGTTCTCAATAGAGTTCTAATTTGACCCAAATTGAAGAAGACTCCATTTAAGTTATGGTTTGATAGAATTCCATCTGTTTCATATTTTAGAATATTTGGTTGTAAATGTTTTATTCTTAATACAAAAGACAATTTGGGAAAGTTTGACGAAAAGGTCGATGAAGGTATATTTTTAGGTTATGCGGCCAAGAGCAAAGGATACAGAGTCTTCAACAAACGAACCATGATCATCGAAGAGTCAATCAACGTCACTTTTGATAAACTAAATCAAATGACTATCGTTGACAATGACGAAGATCCAACTGTACCAAGCTCAACAACATCTGATTCTCAACCAAGCTCGGCACTAGCTAATCCTCCTAGAGAAGATCCAGGAACCAGCTACCTTCAGAGTCTGCCGAAAAGATTAAAATTTACAGCTGATCATCCAAAGGATTTGGTAATTGGTGACATTACCAAAGGTGTAAGTACTCGTACACCAGTAGAGATATTGTTTCTAGTGTTGCATTTATTTTACAGCTAGAACCCAAATCAATTGATGAGGCATGTAGTGATAACTTTTGGATAGATGCTATGCAAGAGGAATTAAACCAATTTGAACGGAATCATGTTTGGGAACTTGTTCCCAAGCCTATTGATCGTCCGGTCATTGGCACCCGTTGGGTATTCCGAAATAAACTAAATGAGGATGGTTTAGTAACTCGTAATAAGGCTCGACTCGTAGCTCAAGGATACAATCAAGAAGAAGGTATCGACTACGATGAGACTTATGCTCCAGTTGCGAGATTAGAATCCATTCGCATGTTATGTGCATTTGCATGTTTTTATGATTTCAAACTATTTCAAATGGATGTCAAGAGTGCTTTTTTAAATGGTTTTATAAAAGAAGAAGTTTTTGTAGCACAACCTCCAGGTTTCACAGATTTTAAAAACCCTGATCATGTTTTCAAGTTGAAGAAAGCTTTATACAGTTTAAAACAAGTCCCTCGTGCTTGATACGATCGTCTAAGCTCTTTTCTACTTGATAACGGTTTTTCAAAAGGCAAGGTTGACACTACACTATTTATTAAGTCTTTTAATGGCAAACTTCTTTTAATTCAAATCTATGTTGATGATATTATATTTGGATCTACTGATGAATCTCTGTGTCAAGAATTTTCTAAGTGTATGCAGAATGAGTTTGAGATGAGCATGATGTGAGAGCTGAAATTCTTTCTCAGATTGCAAATCAAACAAACTGATAATGGGACATTTATAAATCAAGCCAAGTACACAAAAGACTTGCTAAAGAAGTTTGATCTGAACAATGTCAAACCTATTGGCACTCCAATGGCAACTTCAACAAATCTTGATTCAGATGAACAAGGCAAGCCAGTCGACACATGTAAGTATCGAGGCATGATTGGTAGTTTACTTTATTTAACTGCTAGTCGTCCAGATATAATATTTAGTGTTTGCCTGTGTACACGTTTTCAAGCTAACCCAAATGAATCACATCTGTCCGCAGTTAAGCGTATCTTTCGATACCTTAAAGGCACTTCTTATGTTGGATTGTGGTATCCCAAAACTAAGCCCTTTGACCTTATTGGTTATTCGGATACAGATTTTGCTGGATGCAAAGTTGATAGAAAAAGTACAGTGGCACATGTCATTTCTTAGGCAAAGCTCTAGTCTCATGGTTTAGTAAAAAGCAAAATTCTGTAGCCCTATCAACAACAGAGGCTGAGTACATCGCCGCAGGACGTTATTGTGCTCAGATTTTGTGGATGAAACAAACCTTGGAAGACTATGAGTTATTTTACTCACATATTCCCATTTTCTGTGATAACACGAGCACTATTAATTTGACTAAAAATCCAGTATGTCACTCTCGTACTAAACATATCGAGATTCGACATCACTTTCTTAGAGATCATCATCAAAATGGAGATATAAACCTTGTGTACATAGATACTGAAAATCAACTAGCTGACATCTTCACTAAACCTCTAGCGGAAGATCGTTTCAATTATTTACGTCGAGAATTAGGAATTTTGGACGTCAATAATATTAATTAATTTTGTTTTATGATTATATATCATTACGCAAAAACTGTGTTAGAGACAAGCCAATAAAGAGTCTGTATGTCACCACAACTACGGTTGAAGCGAAGCGGTACTTAAGAGTTCCCCGGTGAACCTCCGCCAGCTGGGATAGTACTCCTACAGCTAATCTGAAACAGTCGCTGTGTAACGATATTTAATCTATAAAATAATATTAATTATGTTAATTGAAGGTTGAAATTACTAATCTTTGAATTAAATATTTGAAATGAGCCAATGAAAAAGAAAGTACTTCAAACCAAACCCAGGCGAATTCGGCCAGACTTCGGACCGAATTCGGTTAAGGGTGTCAGGTTATATATACAGAACTCGAGAAGCCTTTCTTCTTCATTGCTTCTAAAACTACATCATAACCAGCAACAGCAGCCGCGAAGGAGCCCCGAACCCTAGCTTTTTACCACCTCTTTCTTCCAATCCAAGTGATAAAATCAATCCAAAATTTGGATTCGTACGGAGTTCATCGTTCTCTTCGACATACTTTGATTTCGGGAGGTATAACTCCATCTTTGTCCACTTTTCAATTAGTGCATATTTACTTCTATTTGCACAAATGGCACCCAAATTCAATCCTTCAAAGAGGAAGAAGACGACCTCCAGTGAGGAAGGGTCATCTTCGCATCCGCATACGGATTCTCTCTTCTCGTCGGTCCAAACGAGCGACGGCGCGTTCGACGGATTTTTCTTTCAAACCCTAGACCAAGCCCTACTGTGGTATGGAGACTTCTCCATGAGATCCATATGCACAGGCACTCCAGTCAAATGGACTGTATTTTCTGATCATCGTCATTTCTTTGAGGCATTAGGATTACATCTTTTTGTTAAACTCTGCTTCCCTGTAGCAACTAATGCCATTAGATTATTTTATTGCAATCCCATATTAAACACTTTTGATGTGAGCACTCGTGTTGGAGGTATTGATATCAATTTCGATGATGACCTCTTAACGGAGATCCTTAGTATCCCTAACGAAGGTGAACCGCTAGTTGACATCACTGAATTTGATTTCCCCGAAGGCACGACACTCGCCAGTTTTAAAGCGGAACTCTGTGCACCGGATAGAGTACGCTCTGAAAAGTTCAAGGCTAACAACCTGAACTTGTTTAACTATGAATTGCATCGCATCATCTATTCCACTCTACTTCCAAAATCTACTTCAAAGGATGATGTGACTTCTCTTGTGCTGTCCGCCATGTACCACATTCTTAAGGGGATTCCATTTTCTGTCCCTAAGACCATGATTCAGATGATGGGTCGTTGTCGTGCAAGAGATAGAAATCTCTCTTACGCGATGATTCTCCTACGCATCTTTCAGCGCTTCGATATCGATCTGTCGACTTGTACTCAGGACCCTGAGCCCAAGTTTCTTCAGTTATCTCGTCGTAGCAGGACTGTTTCAGCTCCTCCTCATGCTCCTCCTACTGTACCTCCTCCACCACCTCATCTGTATGCCATGACATTTGAGGGCATATATCAGTATTTATCTGCTTTGTATGTCTCGATGATGGACATGGCTCGCGAACGTGAGTTCCGTGACGTCACCCGTTATCAGGCACTTGCAAATTCCTTAGCTGATCTTCGTTTCGCCCAGACTGGTCATTCAGCTGGTTCCATCCCTAGAGATCCAGCTTTCTCTGGTTACCGCTGTGAGGATGAGGCTGTTTATGCCTACTTCTAGCCCGGTAACGCCTATGATTGGTACCGTCCACCTCGTGACTTTGTTGGTGAGTTCTATGATGGCGCTCCTCCTCATCCTTCTGGCGCTGGTACCTCTGGAGCTGGTCCTTGAGGACATGCTGGTCGAGCTGATGATGATGATGAGGATGATGATGAGGAGATGTGAATATATGATTTTAAGTGATATTTTATTGTGCACTTGGAAATGCTCCAACATTCCAAGTTATTATCAGTACTTTTTGATTATTATTAGCACTTTCTAGTTTGCTTCAGTACTCTGTTATTTTCATGGACATGTTTATTATGCCTCAGTTTATGGCATTCCAGTTTATTTCAGCACTATGTTTCAGTTTCAGTTTATGATAGCACTATTTCTTATATTGCTTCATTCTTTATAACTGCCTATGAAATTACATGCCTGTGATGATTTTTTTTTACAATACATGCCTGTGATATTTCTCTTTTATTTCTGCCTTATTTCTTTTATATGTGTTTTCTCACTATTTGTTACTTATGCATTGATTGCGGGGGAGCTTTATCTTTTGTAATTATTTTGCTAAGTGACAAAGGGGGAGAAAAATTAAAAGATCTAACATTTTTTTGAGATAATACAGGATATGAACAATTCTACTTTTTTGATATTTTGAACAAGCTTAATGTTATATCATTCATAGTTTGTCAATTATCAAAATAGGGGAGATTGTTGGCCCATTGGTCATATGGTCAACCTGATTTTAATAATTGATCAAACTCTGTCTGGATATACGAAGCTAGTCGGGACATCTCGGACTCTTGGACATGATCAAGAATGGCTATCCACTGAATTCAAGACCGAAGATCTGTTTGCCTAATCGAGTCTGTAATTCCTTATGCAATATATTTTTCATTTTACTTGAGTCTAGGAATATGTTGAACACCGAGTCGTACTGGCAAATAAGCTACCCTTAAATGAGTTCAAAATATTTTTAAAATAACCTCTCAAAAAGGTTTACAAAAAGGTTTTCAAAAAGGTTTTCAAAAATCACCAAAAAGCTTTTTAAAACCCTAACTAAACCCTGACAGAACTCGGACCGAGTTCGGCCAGAGTTCAGCCAGAGTTCGGTTGGTGGCCGTTGTGATTTTGAATCCTTGTTACTTGGTCCTCCTGCAGTTACGGATTTGACCGAGATTTGCTCATAGAGTTCTGCCTGAATTCTGCCAGAAGTCTGCCTTTGGAATTCCTATAAATAGAGAAGGATTTTGATCATTTCAACTCACTCATTCACTTTCAATGTTCTCTCTATCTAAAGCATTCAGTCTTCCAAAGAGTTTTCTTGAGCTTTAAATTTCAGATCCCAAGCCAATTACAATCCTCTAGTCGATTTGCCAGTGCGGTACAGTCTAGAAGTTTCCGAGAGATTATAATCAGAAGGCTTGATAGAAGAATACCTCTTCAAATTGAAGTTGGACGAGTTCTTCGTATCAAAGCTCGCGTTGTAGAAGTTGCAAGGACTTCGTAAGAAAACTTGCGGTTTTTCTAATAGTGGATTCAACTGGTAGCAAGAGTTCTACCGACTGGATTAGTCCTCAACAGAGGGAAACCAGTATACATCGCTGTCTTTGCGTTTGCTCTCTTAACTCTGCCTTTACTTTATTTTAGTTGTGATTAATATTCTGTGATTGTGCTGCTAACATTTTTTTTTGATTAGTATTATTCCGCTGCCAACTCTATTCACCCTCCCTCTAGAGTATTACGCTTTACTATTTCGTTCCTACAGAACGGTCGACGGTTATGCATCTGAGTTTTCTAGACTCAGTAGGTTTGCCTCCACCTTGGTGGCAACCGAGTTTGATAGGGCCCAGCGGTTCCAGCAGGGACTGCATTTGGAGATCTTGTTGGCAGTCGAGCAGTTCGAGCACCAGACATTCGATACGGTATTGAGAGCAGCTAGGAGGCACGAGTACACCTCCCAGAGGATCGTGGATAGGACTGGAGGTAGGAAGCGGTCCCACAATCAGATGCACCAATCATCAGCTCCAGTCCCGGCAGCAAGAGGTTTGACCATTGGAACTCCGAGGCGGGCGGCCTCAGTAACGTCGGTTCAGCATTCAATCCCGACGTACCCGCAGCAGCAGAAGCAGAAGCAGACTTCCGCGATGGAATGTTCTCATTACGGAAAGCCAGGCCATGTAATGGCGGATTGTCGTAGGGCGCAGGGATTGTGCCTAGCTTGTGGAGTGGCAGATCGTAAGATAGTAGCCTGCACGAATAGGGGTAGTTCGTCCTCTTCTAACCTAACCAGTCCATCGGTTAGGGGACCAGCACCTATGCATCAGCAGCAGTACCTGAGGCCATTGTTGCCTCAGGCCCAGGCATTTCATCAGCAGAACCAGCAGCAGTACACCCAAGTCCAAGTGCAGAGCAGGCAGAAAGGTTTCCAGCAGAGGGGACCCGCAGCTAGAGGACAGGGTCAGGCCATGATGATGATTATGGAAGAAGAAGTTGCACCATATGAGGTAGTGGCAGGTACTATTCTCGTCAACTCCTCTCCAGCATCGGTATTATTTGATTCTGGTGCTTCGTATTCATTCATGTCTGCACGATTCGCGACACGGATAGGATTGGAGCCGAGTCGTTATCAGTAAGGCTCAATATACTTACTGGTAATGGTCTTGTGGGAGTAGATCGAGTGTTTTCCTCGTGTCAGATCGTAGTTAGCGGTAGAGAGTTCCCCGCTAGATTTATAGAATTTCCTATGGCAGACTATGATGTAGTCTTAGGCATAGATTGGTTGAGGAACCAGTATGCTAGGATAGACTGCCATGTTGGCAGGGTTGTCTTTAGTATTCCAGGCGAGCCAGAGTTTTTATTTTCCAGAGGCGCAGTGGAACCATCTTCCCCAGTATTGCGGATGGCAGTCGCAGCAGTG
This sequence comes from Iris pallida, assembly GCA_029216955.1. Lineage (NCBI taxonomy): Eukaryota > Viridiplantae > Streptophyta > Magnoliopsida > Asparagales > Iridaceae > Iris > Iris pallida. The sequence continues at coordinate 19,274 of JANAVB010003450.1, forward strand.
CAGTTACCCAGGATAGTTGAAGAGTTCACAGATGTCTTCCCAGAGGAACTTCCAGGGATACCGCCAGAGCGGGAGATTGAGTTCACTATAGACTTGATCCCCGGGACAGCACCAGTATCAGAGAGAGTCTACAGGATGGCGCCTTCAGAGTTGGAGATTTTGTACAAGATGATTGAAGAATTAAGGACCAAAGGAATCATTCGTGCAAGTGGATCGCCTTGGGGAGTCCCGATGCTTCTTGTGAAAAAGAAGGATGGTACGTCCAGGTTATATGTAGATTATCGTACCTTGAACTCAGTGACAATCAAGAATAGATACCCTCTCCCGATGATAGATGACTTGTTTTATCAACTCAGAGGGGCTTCAATGTTCTCAAAGATAGAATTGCGGTCAGGATACCACCAGATCAGAGTCAGAGAGCATGATATCCCGAAGACAGCATTTAGATCGAGGTATGGGCATTGGGAGTTCCTTGTTATGCCCTTTGGAGCGACCAATGCGCCAGCCGTATTCATGGACCTCATGAATCGCATTTTTATGCCTTACTTGGATCAGTTCGTGATCGTGTTCCTAGATGATATCCTGGTCTACAGCAAGAGCGAAGCAGAGCATGAGCAGCATCTCAGGATCGTCCTTCAGACGCTTAGAGAGCATCAGTTGTACGCCAAGTTTAGTAAATGCGAGTTCTGGCTCGATTGCATTTCGTACTTGGGTCATATCATTACCCGAGGAGGAGTGGAAGTGGATCCCCAGAAGATTGTGGCTATCGAGTCATGGCCAGTACCTAGTTCAGTGGCAGAGGTTCGCAGCTTCCTTGGATAGGCCGACTACTATCGGCGATTCGTTTCAGATTTTACGAGAATTTCAGCGCCGATGACCCAGTTGACCCGCAAGAATGTGTAGTTCGCTTGGACAGCAGAGTGCCAGGAATCATTTGAGAAGTTGAAGCGAGGTTTGATAACGGCTCCCATTCTTACACTTCCAGATGGGACCGGAGGATTTACGGTTTATTGCGATGCTTCTGGCAGAGGATTAGGGTGTGTCTTGATGCTGCATGGAAAGGTAATATCTTATGCATCACGTCAACTTCGTGATCATGAGAAGAATTACCTGACCCACGACTTGGAACTGGCAGCAGTAGTGTTTGCACTTAAGCTTTGGCGGCACTACTTGTATGGAGATAGAGTAGAAATATTTACTGATCACAAGAGCCTGAAGTATATTTTTACCCAGAAGGACCTTAACATGCGACAGAGGAGATGGCTCGAGTTACTGGTGGACTATGATGTGGATTTGCAGTATCACCTAGGGAAGGCCAACGTTGTAGCAGATGCGTTGAGCAGGAGAACCGAAGTTTATTTCCTAACGGCGCAACCAGAATTATTGGCAGATCTTCAGAAGATGGGAATTAAAGTGGTTTTTCCTACCAACGTGGCATTGATGGCCAGTCTACAGGTTCAATCCAGCATAGTTAAGAGGATTCGGATGGCGCAATCTACAGATTCCATGATTCAGCGACTCAGAGCAGAGTGTGAAGCAGGAAGAAGCCCAGAGTTGTGCATTCATGAAGATGGTACACTTCGACACGGCACTCGTCTTTGTGTACCCAGTAGAGATATCAGACAGGAAGTCATGGTAGAAGTTCACAGTATTCTATTCATCCCGGTGGCACGAAGATGTACCGTGATATTCGTCAGCATTTTTGGTGGAATGGCATGAAGAGGGAGATAGCCCGGTTTGTCTCTCGGTGTTTGGTTTGCCAGCAGGTTAAAGCTGAACATCAGAGGCCTGCTGGACTTCTTCAGCCCTTGCCAATTCCAGAATGGAAGTGGGAGCATGTGACCATGGATTTTGTGACTGGATTACCTAGATCCCCAGCTGGTAGAGATGCTATTTGGGTTATAGTTGACATGCTCACGAAGGTGGCTCATTTTCTCCCATTCAGAGTTGGTCAGTCTACGGCCCAATTGGCAGAGATGTACCTCAGACAGATTGTCAGGCTTCACGGTGTGCCCATCAGTATCACCTCGGACCGAGATTCAAGGTTTACATCATACTTTTGGCGTAGCCTGCAAGAGAGCTTGGGAACTCATCTCCAGTTTAGTTCAGCAAATTATCCACAGACAGATGCTCAGTAAGAGCGCACAATCCAGACTCTTGAAGACATGTTGAGATCTTGTACACTTGACTTCGGTGGTTCATGGGAGGATCACCTGCACCTGGTGGAATTCTCGTAAAATAATAGTTTCCAGGCCAGTATTCGGATGGCCCTGTTCGAGGTACTGTATGACAGGAAGTACTGATCTCCGCTAGCATAGGACGATGTCGAAGAAAGGCAGATTCTCGGTCCAGAAATGATTGTCCAGACAGTTGAAGTAGTCAGAAAAGTCAGGGATCATCTTCGAGTCGCCCAAGATCGCCAGCGACATTGGGCCGATGCCCATCGGCGTCCCTTAGAGTTTGCTATCGGCGACCATGTATTCCTTAGGATCTCGCCTAACCGCGGCTTCATTCGTTTTGGCTTACGGGGAAAGCTTAGTCCTAGGTATATAGGGCCGTTCGACATCCTGGAGCGAGTAGGAGATGTATCCTATCGTCTCGCTTTTCCGCCGTCGCTAAGTGAGGTGCATGATGTATTCCATGTGTCCCAATTACGACGGTATATCCCGGACCCGAGCCATATCCTAGACCATTCGGAATTGGTTGTTGGTACCAACCTTTCGTATGAGTAGCGGCCCGTGTCTATATTGGACCGGAGGGAGAAGATACTCAAGAACAAGACTATTAACTTAGTCCGTGTTGCTTGGGGACATCACTCTCTAGGTGAGTCAACATGGGAGCGTGAGGATGATATCCGATCGCGATATCCCTACCTGTTTGACTCGTAAGGTATAATGTCTTTCTTATGTCTTATATTCCTTGATTGCATGTATGATTGTATGATTGAGTTGCTTAGTGTAGTTGTTGGTGCTTAGTGTAGCTTGTCGTGGCAATCTCTAGCTCCTTGATTAAATTTCGAGGACGAAATTCTTTTAAGGTGGGCAGAGTTGTCACCCTCATTTTTTGTATTTCGTATTTATACTCATAATTAGATTTTGGCATGTATTTTATTTTTTTTGACTTGCGGATTTTGGTTTTCCCGTAAAACGGGTTTTGGACCTGGCTTGGTTTTATTTTATGGAGAAGGAATTGGTTTAGTTTGGTTTAGTATGCATTGGAATACTTTAACCTACACTCCTCCCTCATTCCACCATAACCACCCTCATTAAATCCCCACCCAACTTTCTCTCTCCTCTATAATTTCTATTAATTTCCCCATCTCCTTCTTCCTCCTTCCAACACCAACACCATAGGCAAGTGCACTTTGCCACCAAATAAGCATCATATTTTATTTATCCATTTTCTAGATTAGGCCATGGAGAACAACATTAAAACTTGGCATTTTGTGATTTGGAGCTTCCATTTTTTAGATCTAAGTTTTAACTATTTTTGAATTTTCCTGGTTTTGATCTATTAAACTTATATTTTTCCTTGTTTTGAGTCTTCCATGTGAAAGAGAATTCAATTTTACACAAATTAGAACTTTGAAAATCTAAATTTGGTTTTAATTTGGCCAAGATAGGGAGATTTAAAGTTTTTGGTGTTCTTGGTTCATCTTCTCAGCCTAGCAGGAGAAAAAGACCTCTTGGCCTGCGCTCTTTAGCGCAAGGCTGAACGCGCAGCCTTCCTCCGCCAGCGTTCTTTAGTGCTGGCTGACCAGTGCAGCTTGTCCATTGGTGAACCGTACATCCTCCAGCGCCACCTGATCCCGGCGCAACCCGAACCAGCGCGGCTTGACTCAGCGTAATTCACCCTGCGCAAGCCGACCCAGTACGCTTGGATCCAGCGTAATCGAACCCCCGCGCAATCCATCCTCAGCGCAGCTCATCTTGCACAATCCGACCCACCGCAGCTCTCCGTGCGCAACCTGACCCAGCGCGCTTGGCCCTAGCGCAATCCAACCCCTGCGCAACCTGACCCCCCCTTTTTGCGCAATCTATTTGTCTATAATGGTTTGGTCTTATTTCTTGGACTCGACTTCCCTTTTGTGGATTAGAGTTTTGGGATTTTGTTCCACACAACACGACTGTCTTGGCCCAACACGACCTGGCATGGTTTTCGGTGTTTTGCTTATGACTAGTACGGTTTTTGTGAGTTCTGTGAAGTATGATTTAGTACTTTCTGGATAACTTGGTAGTGGCCCGTGGCGGCGTACTCCTGACTTGTAACTTGACTCATATAAACAACTCTGACTCCGTGGGTGTTCATTCTTGCTGCTTGTGCAATCTACTTGTCTTGTCTTGCATCTTGTCTAGGACGTGACTCCCTGGGCACCACGGCCAGGTACTCATACTAAATTGGATTAGACTAATGATTAGATCAAACTAGAACATGGAGAATTTCCAGTCATAAGCAAATCTCGTTATCTGGGCACTTTAATGGACTTGTAGCTTGCCGACGAGTAGAGCACATTTCCAGCACACTGTCATGTGTTGCACCTCTAAGTCACCTAAGGGTATATCGTCTCCTGGGCGATGTACCTGTCACGACCCGATCCCAACTATTTGGGTCTAGTCGGATCATGCCCAGCCTGCACCGTTGTTGAGACGGCGGCAGTAAGCTGTTCAGTAGCAGGTAACCATACAACAATACTATATTTGTCACAACTCAACATTCGAAAATTTAAAACTTTATTAAACTTTTACATGAAATAAAAGATACAACTTAAACCATTTTTTTTTTATACATCATGAATAAAAGAAAACCCTAGGCAAACAGCTCAGCAATCTCGAATTCCTCGTCTTGGGATCGCGTAACAAAGCCTCATCATTGATACCTAAAATGTTGGGTCTCCAGTCAGGAGGGAGCAAGAACGAAATATGCATCTCATATCTTAAATAGTAATTGGAAAGTGCAGGATAAACAGTTTGAAATAATGATTTTCAGCAGTTTAAAACAGTTCAGTGTGTTTGAATATGCAAACGTCTATGACCGGCTTGGGTTGATCAGTAGTATCCTAGCGATACGATATGGCTTATCCCCGTGTGTGAGAGGGGTAAGCTAACACAGTCAGTTCAGTAGGGGCTTTGGTCATAAACGTTTACATTATTCCCCCAGTCCCAGATTCAGTAACAGTAACAGTCGGTAGAGTTCCGTGCCAGCAGTGTGGTTTAACATGCATCTTAACTTTACTAAATAAAATACAGGAATACACAAATCGTAACTTGCCTTGTATTAGATTGACTGGAAGAACAGTTCGGTACCGAGGAGGACGTCAGGTCCGACTTCGAGTTCCTACAGTTGAGAACTCGATTTAGAATCCTGAAAACCAGACTAAGTGTGCTAGTTGCAATCTCTAGTAGTCATGTCCTAGTCAAGTTTTAAGTTGTTTTAATCTACAGCTAACGGTTACGTCGCAACTACGTGCGTTGATTAAGTCGGTTAATTGGTTTATTTGGAAAATCCCGAAAATCAAGTACAATTTAAAAAATCGCGAGAATCAATTATGATTTGGAAAACTTTGTGTTTGTAATATTAAAATACAATTTCTTTTTAGTGATAATCTGTGAGTTAACATTATTTTATTCATTTTAGCTAACTTCGAATTAAACCGTAAATTACGTCCTAAACTACGAATATGCAATCAACCCAAAATCCACCCAAATCACATCCACCAGAAAAGAAAAGAAAATAACTACGCTACTCAAATACATGGGCACAGCTACTGGTCCTAGGATGGGCTTATGCCCGATACATTTTTCTTTTTACATTAAATAAGAAAATGACAGAATTAAATAATTAAAATGCGGGAAATTAGAAGACTATAATAATTAGCCTAAAAATAAAATAATTAAAATAAAGGAAACTAGGAGTCTCAGACTCGGTCCATTTTCTCAAATTCGGTTTATGCCTCAACGTCCGGTCGGACCGGTGCGTTTGCATTTCGCCGGGGCCCACAGACCGGTACGGTCGTCGCCCAGAAATCGGTTTTATAAATCGTTTTCGAAAGCCGGTTTGAAGTCAAATAAAATATAATTTTCGTAAAAATTTGGGCAGCACTTCCTCTATTCCGGGATGAACCCAAAACTGGGAAAGTGCGCCGAAAAAAACCTGCAATTAATTTCCAACCCGAATAATCCACCAAAAATAACCACCAAATAATTCCAACACCACAACCATAATTTCCAACCCACAGAATAGTTCCCGAAAAGTCCGGGAAAAATCTATCCAAACCATGCCAACCCAGCAAGTAAAACACAGGTAATTAAAATAACGCGGCTAATCGAAAAGTAAAGCACAGCTATCCGGATTCCCAGGAGGGAACCGGGGGACCAATTTCATCATCGACTCTACGGGGAGGGACGAACTACTCTGATTATCAGAAGTTACCTATTTCCGTTGGCGGGGAGCCGCGGGAAAAACTCGGGAAAGAATCCGAACAAAGTCGGCAGCAGGTAGAAGTCCAATCCCGCGGGAAAAATCCACGGGGACAGCAAGAAATCCTCAGAACAGCGCTGGACAGCAGGTTCGGCCGCGGGATTGCTGACAGCGGCGGGAGTTTGCTGCTGGCAGCGGGCGGATGGCCTAGATCTGGCCAGACAGGGGGCTCCGGACACGTGGGGTGCGCGGAACAGCGGCGGAGGGTCGCCGCAGCGCTGGTCAGCGGCTCGCGGAGACGGGATCGGCCGCGGATTGGCCGGACGGAGTCGCCGAAGGCCGGGGCAGCGGGGAAATGGCGGGCGGAGTTCGGCGCCGGAGAGGGGGCGCGGGCAGAGGGCGGTCGGCCGGCGGGAAGACGGCGGCGCGGGAGGCGCTGGAGGGGCTCGACGGCCTTGGGTGGTCGGCGCGGCTGTGCGGGACGGCAGCGGCCGGCAGAGCCGAGAGGGGCGCGCTGGGGATCCAGCGGGGGCCGGGTCGGCTGCGGGGTGACCGGATCTGGGCGCGGCGGGAAGGGGGTCTCGTGGAGCTTGGAGAAAGGGAAAAAAGAAATTTGTGAGGAGATGGAGATGGAGATGGAGATGGGTTGGAGTTTATATAGGGAGGAGGAGAGGAAGTTACGGGAGGGGAAGAGGAAAAAGCCAGTGGAGTTACGGAAGGGGAAGAAGCTCGGCGGGTCGGGAGGTGAAGAGAGCGGTTTCCAGACCGAAAGTAAGAGAGGGAGAGAGAGAGTTATCTTTAGTGAAAAAAAATCTTAATGTAATATAAAGCTTAACCTTTCCTTATAAATATATAAAAAATCACTAAATTTTTCTTTTCTTATAACCATTAAGAAGAAGTCAACTTCCTTTATTAAGAAAATCTATTTTCTTTATAAACATTAAGAACAAGCTTCATAAACAAGTAAATCAATTTTTTTCTAAATAAAATTAATTTCTTTTATAAATAGAAAGAAATACTTGTTTTATTATATATATATTCTTTTAAAAAATTCATAACAATTTTGTTTTTAATTTATAAAATTAATCCAAAATTAAATTCGAGCTCGGGAACGGGTAAAAATCCAGTTTGATTAATTTTAAGGAAAAACAATTATTAATAAATAATAAATACTAAATTGACTTGTAATAATAATAAAATCACATTTAACAACATATTAAAATATTATCGAAAAATAACGGATTTCACAACCTTCCCTCCTTAGAAAATTTCGTCCTCGAAATTAAAGGCAGGGTAGGAGAAACAAACAATTACGGGTACTACGACCGTAACTCAGGTCCAACAATAAGAATTTCCAAGGCAGTCATGGATGAGACGATTTAGGGACAAGTTTCATTTATGGTGACATCCATGTAGAAAGAATACAAAAGCGAACCAAAGTACACGAGGTTGATCAGACCATCATGCACCGGTCCTGATTAGACAATATATTAGTGGGTGCACCCAATAAAATACCGTCATGATCAAGCTTGACAAAAAGATAGCTTGCAAAACTAGGCTAATTTAGCAGCATTGGTCAAATTTAGAACGGGAAAAAGAAAAGATAAGGAATAGGAGTTTAAGTGATGGTTCAAATTCTGATTTCTTCTCATCTCTGACTAGACTTGCAACTGGTTTCTCTGGCACTGAAAGGTTGAGTCCAAACTTGAGCTCTGAATTATCCAAAATGTGACTCGGATCCGAAATGTAGCATCTGAGCTGTGACGTAGAAGACGTTGCGCACTCTCAAGATTAGCTGGTAGAGCTAACTGGTACGATATTTCCAACGCGTCTAAAACTTCAAATGGCCTGATGTTACTGGCCTCAATTTCCAGCTCCGTCAAAACTGATTGTTCCTCTGGTAGGAGAAACTTCACCAAATGCAATTTGGTCTTCCCAAGACCTACCAAATTCCAAGACGCAAAATCCCAATACATCTTCAAGCATCTGGATTGACCTCTCTGCTTGCTCGTCCACGGTACTCCATGAATCCGGTAGATGTGCTTCTCGTGCAATGCTGCCAACTTCTTAGTGGATAAACCAACTTTGAAAGTGTGCTGACTTAGTCAGTCGGTTTATTAAAATCCAATTGGTGCCCTTCCCTCCTTGGGAACAAGGCAATCCTTACTCAAAGTTCATTGTTATATGCTTCTACTTCCACTCCGAATTGTCCAGCGGCTACAACAAACTCGTTGTTCTCTTGCTAAATTCCTCATGTTGACAAATTCACATCTAATCCTATACCGGGAATTGTCCTTTATTCCATAACACCAATCAATGGAGGCATATTCCGATACATCTTATTATCTCCTGAATTTATGGAATACTGCGACTGGTGCATTTCTTCCATCAACTCGTTCCTCCGTTTGTCAGCCGACACGCAAAGTCTCGCACCATCCTTCAGAGTTCCGATGCTGATCAATTCAAAAACCCTCAGGTGTTCCTGCCAACACTTGATCTCTAAGCCTGCAAAGTGCCTTATTTTGAAACTACGTTCTCTTGATTTTTATCCCTCCGCCTCGAACTTCATCAATACTGAATCATCATCCAGCTCCGTCCTTCTATCTCCAGGTAGTATAACCTCCAGTCCAAACTTCTCGATGTCTTCTAGCAGGTGCTAGTCCTTGGTTAAGAACTTCGCCATCAGTATCGACCACGTGCATCAACAACCACATTAGCCTTACCTGAATGGTACTGCAGGTTGATGTCATAATCCTTCCTCTGCTTCAGCCATCTTCTTAGTCTAACATTCAGCTCTTTCTGAGTGAAGACATATTTCAGACTCCTGTAGTCCGTATATATTTCACTCCCTTTCCATAAAAATTCATGCTTCAAAGCTTCAAAGCTTCAAAGTAAAGATAATTGCAGCAATTCAAATTAGGCGTTGGATGATTCCTCTCATGAGTCTGTAGTTGCCTACACGTGTAAGCAATTACTTTCCCATATTATTGAAGAACGCAACCCAGTCCTTTTCCAGAGGAATTACTGTAAATTGAGAACCCACCGGTTCCTGCGGGTAGCGCAAGGATTGGTGTAGTGGTAAGTCTCTTCTTCAGCTCCTCAATGCCGACTGGCAAACTTTTCGTTCAGATGAACTCTTCATTCTTCCAAGTGAGCTTCGTCATTGGTTCGGCAATCTTGACGAAATCCTTCACGAACTTCTGATAGTAGCCGGCCAAGTTCAAGAATCTTCCGAATTGAACTTGGGGTACATCACTCTTCGACAACAGCTATCTTCCATCGAAATTTCTTCTCTTGACAACATGGCCAAAAATCCACCTTGTCAAAAATCCACGTTCAGATAGCTTACCATAAAACTTCTTTTTCTTCAAAGTTTCCAGAAATTTCATCAGATGTTCTTCATGCTCTTCTTCAGTCTTCGAATATATCAGAAGGTTATCTATGGGGAAGATAAACTGATTCAAATACTCATGAAAATCTCTGTTCATGAGATTCATGAACACAGCAGAAGCATTTATCAGTCTAACGTCCTGACCACAGAAAACTATCCTTACTTGGTATTTGAACGCCGCCTTTGGAAATGTCCTCTTTCCTGACTTTGGTTTGATGGTAGTCAAATCTTAAGTCAAACTTCGAAACACCCTAACTTTACACAAACAGATCAAACAGATCCTCGATCCGGGCAGAGGGTACTTGTTCTTTAGTGTCTGATAATTTGATGCACATCCATTGTTCCATCCTTCTGGGGCATATACAAGATAGATGCTCCTAAGGTAAAGTTCCACTCTGAATAAATCCTAAAGCCTTCAGTTCATCGATCTGGTCCTTCATCTTCTATGATCTTCGAGTCTGAATCATGCCTTATTGTAAGGGGCAGGGTCTGCTGGATAGGAAGAGGGTCCTTAGATTGTGGCCTAACAGGTGTTGCTGGCCTATGAGCTCTGGCTTGATAAACAGATAAGGGCAGTCCTTTACCCGATGTTTAGCAGATCCACATGCCAAACATTGTCCCAATCTTTTACGGCAACTAACGGTCTGATGACCAGGCCTCTTGCAGTAGTTACAAGCCCATAGTTTCTTACGACAAAGCTGCCGGAAGTAGAGTATTTGATGGGACCCAAATATCTTCAGGGGTATCCTTCCTAAGGCAAAAGTTCTGCTCTAACTTGGTTGGGGATAACTAAGGCTACATCATGACGTTCTTCATGTCTTCTCTCGTGGTATTCATCTGTTCCTGCTGGGCTTCATCTTGAGCTTTCTGGAACTCCAGGATTTCTTGAAATAGGACAACCATTTGGAAGATGATTGCTGGTACTGGTGGAGCAACAAAAATGGATACTCCACCAAGGAAATGCAACTCAGTTGAGATGAGGTAGGAATCGCCAGTGTAGTGAAATCTTCACTGGATGCATTATGCGGACGGTCAAACAGCCGCGAGGGGAAGGACCCTGGGCTTGGTTGAGGGGATGGGGTATAATCCGGAGATAACACCTCATCGCCAACAGGATTTGGTCTTGTCAATGGTCATTCTCTGGAAGGTTTAGGATGCAAACATAAGCAAGGTATCCTACCAGTCTATAATCAAACAAAAATATTTATTTATAATATATTTCGGTCCTATGTTGTGACAAATTGATGTTCTAGTGTTCTAATTGTTTCTAAATATGTTTTCCTAAGTTGTTGTTCAGACCTGCATGGGCCACCACTGAAAACATGTCACGACCCGATCCCAACTATTTGGGTCTAGTCGGATCATGCCCAGCCTGCACCGTTGTTGAGACGGCGGCAGTAAGCTGTTCAGTAGCAGGTAACCATACAACAATACTATATTTGTCACAACTCAACATTCGAAAATTTAAAACTTTATTAAACTTTTACATGAAATAAAAGATACAACTTAAACCATTTTTTTTTTATACATCATGAATAAAAGAAACCCTAGGCAAACAGCTCAGCAATCTCGAATTCCTCGTCTTGGGATCGCGTAACAAAGCCTCATCATTGATACCTAAAATGTTGGGTCTCCAGTCAGGAGGGAGCAAGAACGAAATATGCATCTCATATCTTAAATAGTAATTGGAAAGTGCAGGATAAACAGTTTGAAATAATGATTTTCAGCAGTTTAAAACAGTTCAGTGTGTTTGAATATGCAAACGTCTATGACCGGCTTGGGTTGATCAGTAGTATCCTAGCGATACGATATGGCTTATCCCCGTGTGTGAGAGGGGTAAGCTAACACAGTCAGTTCAGTAGGGGCTTTGGTCATAAACGTTTACATTATTCCCCCAGTCCCAGATTCAGTAACAGTAACAGTCGGTAGAGTTCCGTGCCAGCAGTGTGGTTTAACATGCATCTTAACTTTACTAAATAAAATACAGGAATACACAAATCGTAACTTGCCTTGTATTAGATTGACTGGAAGAACAGTTCGGTACCGAGGAGGACGTCAGGTCCGACTTCGAGTTCCTACAGTTGAGAACTCGATTTAGAATCCTGAAAACCAGACTAAGTGTGCTAGTTGCAATCTCTAGTAGTCATGTCCTAGTCAAGTTTTAAGTTGTTTTAATCTACAGCTAACGGTTACGTCGCAACTACGTGCGTTGATTAAGTCGGTTAATTGGTTTATTTGGAAATCCCGAAAATCAAGTACAATTTAAAAAATCGCGAGAATCAATTATGATTTGGAAAACTTTGTGTTTGTAATATTAAAATACAATTTCTTTTTAGTGATAATCTGTGAGTTAACATTATTTTATTCATTTTAGCTAACTTCGAATTAAACCGTAAATTACGTCCTAAACTACGAATATGCAATCAACCCAAAATCCACCCAAATCACATCCACCAGAAAAGAAAAGAAAATAACTACGCTACTCAAATACATGGCACAGCTACTGGTCCTAGGATGGGCTTATGCCCGATACATTTTTCTTTTTACATTAAATAAGAAAATGACAGAATTAAATAATTAAAATGCGGGAAATTAGAAGACTATAATAATTAGCCTAAAAATAAAATAATTAAAATAAAGGAAACTAGGAGTCTCAGACTCGGTCCATTTTCTCAAATTCGGTTTATGCCTCAACGTCCGGTCGGACCGGTGCGTTTGCATTTCGCCGGGGCCCACAGACCGGTACGGTCGTCGCCCAGAAATCGGTTTTATAAATCGTTTTCGAAAGCCGGTTTGAAGTCAAATAAAATATAATTTTCGTAAAAATTTGGGCAGCACTTCCTCTATTCCGGGATGAACCCAAAACTGGGAAAGTGCGCCGAAAAAAAACCTGCAATTAATTTCCAACCCGAATAATCTACCAAAAATAACCACCAAATAATTCCAACACCACAACCATAATTTCCAACCCACAGAATAGTTCCCGAAAAGTCCGGGAAAAATCTATCCAAACCATGCCAACCCAGCAAGTAAAACACAGGTAATTAAAATAACGCGGCTAATCGAAAGTAAAGCACAGCTATCCGGATTCCCAGGAGGGAACCGGGGGACCAATTTCATCATCGACTCTACGGGGAGGGACGACTACTCTGATTATCAGAAGTTACCTATTTCCGTTGGCGGGGAGCCGCGGGAAAAACTCGGGAAAGAATCCGAACAAAGTCGGCAGCAGGTAGAAGTCCAATCCCGCGGGAAAAATCCACGGGGACAGCAAGAAATCCTCAGAACAGCGCTGGACAGCAGGTTCGGCCGCGGGATTGCTGACAGCGGCGGGAGTTTGCTGCTGGCAGCGGGCGGATGGCCTAGATCTGGCCAGACAGGGGGCTCCGGACACGTGGGGTGCGCGGAACAGCGGCGGAGGGTCGCCGCAGCGCTGGTCAGCGGCTCGCGGAGACGGGATCGGCCGCGGATTGGCCGGACGGAGTCGCCGAAGGCCGGGGCAGCGGGGAAATGGCGGGCGGAGTTCGGCGCCGGAGAGGGGGCGCGGGCAGAGGGCGGTCGGCCGGCGGGAAGACGGCGGCGCGGGAGGCGCTGGAGGGGCTCGACGGCCTCGGGTGGTCGGCGCGGCTGTGCGGGGGACGGCAGCGGCCGGCAGAGCCGAGAGGGGCGCGCTGGGGATCCAGCGGGGGGCCGGGTCGGCTGCGGGGTGACCGGATCTGGGCGCGGGGGGGAAGGGGGTCTCGTGGAGCTTGGGGAGAAAGGGAAAAAAGAATTTGTGAGGAGAGGGAGATGGAGATGGAGATGGGTTGGAGTTTATATAGGGGAGGAGGAGAGGAAGTTACGGGAGGGAAGAGGAAAAAGCCAGTGGAGTTAGGAAGGGGAAGAAGACGGGTCGGGAGGTGAAGAGAGCGGTTTCCAGACCGAAAGTAAGAGAGGGAGAGAGAGAGTTATCTTTAGTGAAAAAAAATCTTAATGTAATATAAAGCTTAACCTTTCCTTATAAATATATAAAAATCACTAAATTTTTCTTTTCTTATAACCATTAAGAAGAAGTCAACTTCCTTTATTAAGAAAATCTATTTTCTTTTATAAAACATAAGAACAAGCTTCATAAACAAGTAAATCAATTTTTTTTCTAAATAAAAATTAATTTCTTTATAAATAGAAAGAAATACTTGTTTATATATATATATTTCTTTTAAAAATTCATAACAATTTTTTTTTAATTTATAAAATTAATCCAAATTAAATTCGATCGGGAAACGGTGTAAAAATCCAGTTTGATTAATTTTAAGGAAAAACAATTATTAATAAATAATAAATACTAAATGACTGTAATAATAATAAAATCACATTTAACAACATATTAAAATATTATCGAAAAAAAACGGATTTCACAGTACCCAACCATACTCTCAACCCGCGGAAGGAAATAGATAGTCTGCAGGGCTTGGGACTGGGAAATTCTCACTGCATCTTGTTAGTAATTAGGCTGTGACAACCCTAGTAGTTAAAGCAGTAAGCCGTAGTAATTGCTTGGCCGCTTGTGAATGGATGTTGTCTAGCCCTGTCTAAGTCTTGTCTAATCCCAGTACCTGGTTCCTCTCGAACATGTTTGTTTTACTTGTCTTAACAATAAATGGATAGAGACAAGTGCTATTCAGGCGAAGGGTTACAACCCCGGTCCTTATTTGGTTTATGGGTTGTAATCTGGCTCCCGGAATGGTTCCATGTCCCTAGTCGCCTATTGTCATGCTGTAATTTTATTACTTGTACTTTCTTCTATTTTCTTATGTTCTGATATGCTAGCTTTTGTCTTTATTTCGTGGCTCCTTTGTGGCACTTGCTCTTTCTGGGGTTTGACCTAGCTGGTTTTGTGTGGCCAGATTTCAGAGCAGCACCCGAGGATCTACCGAACCTCCAGCCCGATGGTGGCAACTAGAAGGAACCCGGGCTACGAGTGGGTTTTCTATTTTGTTCACCCAATATTTTAAATTCATTCTTTTGAGGCGTTTAGCCGACGAGCACCTGTTAGCTCGATGCACTTTTACTTACTGTCTACCTACGGGCTGTAACATGATTAACAAATCCTAGGGTTGATCATGTATGACTTAACTTTTACTAGTCCTCGCATTTTGTATGACTAGCTTCATGATCAACTGAATATGTAATATTTGGGACGCCTTTTATTGTATATTTGGTGGTCTAACATCTTGTACTATATTACTTGTTTGTGATTGAGACAATAGGTGGGACCTTAACAGACCATTGGCTTATAGTAAACCCTCATATCTAGACAGTCGTGACCGTATAGCGAGGTGGATTCCATTTCAATATACGTAGCTGTCTATGTTCGCCCCCGCTCTCCAGTATTCTAGTTCTGGGGTATGACACGGTTTGATACGAAGGAGAATTCGAGGATGTTAGGACTTGCGATTGATGAATGAATGAAACTTAAGGATGAGTAGGTCCAATCCGCGCATTGAGAATGAATTATTCTAGACACAAAATAAGAGTTACGTCCTGATGAGAATGATTATCTCGCGGGAGCGTACATGGTGATTCGTGCCCACCGTGGATAATCTAACTCGCGTGAGATCGGGGCACAAGATATTGTTAAGTCAGACGACCTTGTGATCGATTATGTGAATTGGAATAAATGACTTAGGGAGTATGAAATGTGAATTATGGTTTAGCGATGAATCGTGTCGTAGCATGCTTGATTTGGAAGGATTAATAGACAGATTATGTCGAACGTGTTCGAAGAGATAGATTATGTGAAATGGCTTGCTGGTCGAGCGATATTGATGTGTCGAAGATTTGGTTGAGTGAACTTGCGATAGGATGGCTTTGCTGAATGACTCGGACCCCGTGCGACGAATGTCGGGATGTGCGTAGGAAATCTATGCTCGATGTTTAGAAATCGAAGTGATGCAAGCTTGGATAGAAAATCCTGTACTATCAACTTGGTTTAACCTTAGGATGGGGTCAGTGTTGATATCGTTGTTTGGGAACTATGATTCCAATACTGACAATTGACTTTAGCCTAAAGAGATTGCCTAGCGGCTAGGCGAGATGACCATGTTACGAGAGTTAGCATCGGTAGGATTTTTAGGATTGAGTGGATGGATCGATAGGTGAAATTGGATTCACTATCACAAGGCTTGGTTGAAATACATGTATTTCGGGGACGCCTGGAATGTGTGCACGATCCAAGCTAAGTGATATGCTGAATCAAGTGAGACTTGAGGAACGGGGAAGTGTCGAGGATTTTGAGATCGTGAGTTTGAAGAAAGGATTGTGGTTAGCACGAGCGTGGCTCGGATTTAAAGAACGCAAGGGTACATGTGAGAGAGTCCTTGAATGTTGAATCAAGTTATAAGTCGATAAGAGTACTCAGTTTGTTTCGAGGACAAAACTTTTCTGAGTGGTGTATGATGTAGTGCCCAGTCCCGCTCAGTCAATCGGAGGAATCGAAACGTCGACGGCGTTCGGACTTAGCCTTGCAACGGCTACTCGGAGACATCGCTCGGTCGAGGCGACCGCTCGCTCAGGTGGGGTAGTTTCGGTGAACTTGTCATCTTAGCCTTCACATAATAAATCGTATGTTTTCAACTTGCATAAGTAGGCTTGATAATAAAAGAGACAAATTCACATAGCTAAAGGGAATAATTTCGACGGGTAGAATTGAGTTAGAATATGGAAAGGTCCAACGGTCGGCTTAGAGTTGGCGCACGGTGTGCTTTGAAAATGACACCCGATCCTTCATCCCGTGGCTTGGGAGAAGGAAAGTTGGTTGAGTAGGCAAAGTTATGAACGTAGCCTAAGTCATAGGCGTCGCCCGCATAAAAGCTTCATAAAGCATGCACGGTCCTATCGTCCAAGGCTTGGCATAGCCTTAGCTTGCCCCATGAGTTAAGTTACATTGCACGGCTTATGATATAAGTCTAGGCACCCAAATGACTTGGTCGTTCAAGTTGGATGCGTGCACGGCACGATCCGTTAAGGCAAAACTTGACGCAGCCTTTGCTCGTTAAGTTGTTGAGAAGTTAAGTTAGGCAAAGTTATGCCGGTCGACCTAAGACATTACAAGTACCGTCCCTCTCTTTTGCGGTTTGTCGAAGTTAAGTAGTCCCACGATCTCAAGGCCCGTCGACTTGGGCATGAGTGTCGCATAGAGCACTATTGGCTTAATGCACGATACACGGACTTAGTATTTAAGGCATGAACCACGGTTGATTTAAAGAGTTTTGAAGAAAGGACTATCAAATATGTATTGAGTTGAATGAAATGATATGGTAACATGGAAAGAATGCTCGCGACGTGGGTCGGCGAGGGGTCTCAAGGATATATGGAAAGAAAGCTCGCGACCGTGGGTCGTCGAGGGGTCTCAAATGATAGAAGTCTTGAGATTGGTTTGAAAGAGATGGTAACATTGGATGAAAAAATGACTGTGTGAGACGTCAGTTTGTGTTGGGTCTTGCATGGTCATTGGATAACTTGTCGACAAGAAGGAGTTTGCATGAGCGGCAACCCTGGGTGCCATGGGATCGCGTCGTTTCGGAGGAAAACAGGTATAGCCGTAGCTAGACGAACCGCTCGGGTCATTCGGGAACTTTCAGCGGGGCTAGCTACTTGCGCTGAAAGGGTCGTCGAATGGCAAAGCTATAGTCCAGGATAGCTTGTGATGTTAGTGACCAATTCATATAGATGGGTCGGCGGGCGGCAATCCGCGTGTGTGCCTTTGGATTGAGTTAGTTGAATGCGTGTACAGTTAGAACACAAGAGTTAGTCCTAAGATTTGGCATCAACATAGGTGACATGCTTCGGCATGGGATGCAGCGTCGGGTCTTAAGTTGTCGGCATATAAGTTGCATAAGTTGATTTGAGTCATCTTGAGTTTAAGTCAGGAAACGCCGCAAGGCGAAGTCGGTCAAGTGATACTTAGTCCAGAAGTCTTGATTGGGTCTGTTGGTGATCGAAGTAGCAAGGGCCGCAAGGCAGCGATATGATTGAGTCTCATTGAGTTACGAAGTACGGCCTCAACAAGGACTTATAGCACGGTCACACGGAAATAGAGTCTTATCGTGTAGTTGCGTCTGATTTTGGCCGAAAGGCAAACGCGACTTGATAGGTTAACGTTGTTGGCACGAGAAGGGTCTTGAGGCAAGGTGTGGGTTAACATTGTCGTTGCAAGCACGAGATGGTCTAGAGACACAAACTAGGCCAAGGCGTCGGTCCTAAAATAATCCTATGGCAAGACTAGAAAGACATTGATAAGAAGGGACTATGTTGCACAAGTAAATCAAACGTGTTGGTTTTTTATGGGTGGGTGAAGAGCTCATTCCACCAATACAGTTGAGTACTGACACCCACATAGTCTTCATGTGCAGGCACAGGTAGAAGCTCGTGGCGCGGAGCTCGATTGGATGTGTCAAGGCACGGAGTTCCTTGGCGATTCGAAACGTGCGGCCGCATGGAGTCAAGACTTATACGGGACATAATGTATGGACGTCGTCTTTCTGAAGCTTCCGCTGGCTCAAACAAATGTACTTCGAGAGATGAGAGAGAGCTGAGTGATTGTAATGTAAGATGAGTGTGTTAGAGTGATTGTAATCTTGGCCTTGCGGCCCCATTGTAATCTTTGTTTCAATATCTATAAAGAGCTTCTTTGAATAACTTGTGTTTATTCTAAAATTTTTGCTACTATTATTCAATGTCTCTGCATGGGACTTCTGTGCGACGACCCCGTCGCAGCCGCTGAAATCGGCCGTCATGGAAGCCACCTTGCACGAGCACAATCTAGGGTCGTGCGGCATCACGCCTTAGCGAGGACGATCGCTCCTACAGGAGCAGGACGTGACATCCAGGCAGAAGAAAAGTCTGAGCGTCACAAAATTAATGCTCGAGACTTTGTTTTTTGAAGCATGCCCTCACCCAGAATCGGGTCCTTGACTGCCGAGGACGCAGCGCGCGAGGAGAGCCACTCGGCGCAGCTCCTTGTCCTTCACGGATCTCTTGGCGACCTTAGGAGACATGGTTCTCAAAGAAAGAAGATGAAGAGTTTTCTAAAAAATTCAAAAAGAAGGGAATAATGAGCTTTCTCTCTCCTTCAGGGCCTATTTATAGGCACGGGCCACTTCCTATGCGCCCATTGCTTTATGTGCTCATTGCATTGTATGCGCCCACAATGGCCTATGCGTCCACGTGAAGAATCAGCTTCCTGTACATTATGCGACTGTCACTTGCTGACGTGGACGACGTATGAAGGAGGGCGCTTAAATTCCACTCCGATGAATCTAACAGTTCGGATTTCGAGGAAGATCTCAACAGTCGTATCTCTCTGACAGGCTGGCCAAATACTATGCGCCCAAGAAGAGAGCCGTGCTATGTGCCCATTGCATCACGAGAAGACAATCCATGCTTCTTTCAAAGTATTTCGAAATTGTTCAAGTATCAAAAACTTTGAAGGGGGTCTTGTAGAAGCATGAAAAATTTTTAGCAAATGAAGCCCCATGCACCCAAGCCAGTGAAGCTCCATGCGCCGAAGCCAGTGAAACTCCATGCGCCCAGTCGGTAAAGCTCCATGCGCCCAGTCAGTGGAACTCCATAGCCCAGTCAGTATAGCTCCATGCGTCCAGCCAGTGAATTTTCATGCGCCCAAGACTAGCTCCTCCAAAAGGAGGGCGCATAGCCTGAGACATGGCTATGCACCTAAGCCTGACTCAGTCAAAGCCATGATCAAAACGTGCACGAAGAGCCACGGCCACGTCAGTCTCCAGAGCAGTCGTGCACGAAGCATGCGGCCACGTCAACACCACGAAACCTACGATCTCGCAGCCTGTATGCGCCTACATTCTATGCGCCCAAAGAAGGACTATGCACCCACATAAAAACCAGCATATTTTCTCATGTGGACGCATAACATCATTCTAGCTCAAGAACGACTATAAAAGGGGGGCTCATCCCTCTTCAAAACACAGAACGGAGAGCATTTTCAAGAGCCAAATTGCTGCACTTCTTGCCAGTGAGTCGAGAGTTAGCAATTTTCTTAGGTTTATTCCACTTTTGTAATCGGACTGTCAACGGACTAAAGGAGCAACTGTCGCTCGATCTCTATCGTCCCATTTCCTATAATTCTTTTTTTAACTTGGGGATCCTCAGCGCAGGATCTCTCAGGCGTACTCGATTGTGGTGCTTGCGCCAATAAAGAAAAGACAGCATTTTCTTCTTCTTTTTTGTATGTGTCCACATTATCCTGGGGAGAGTTGGCATGGTGATTCATGTCCAATATGGATAATCGAACTTACGGGAGATTTGGACGTGATATTGTTATGCTAGACGACCTTGTGGTCGAATACGTGAATTGTGTGAAACCGACTTAGGAAATATGGTATGAGAACTATGGTTTAGTGATAAATTGTGTCGTGGTATACTTGACTTGGATATGATGGATAGATTGATTATATCGAATATGTTTGAAGAGATAGACTATGCGAATTGCTAGTTTGGATATGCGATATTGATATGTCGAGGATTTGGTTGAGCAAAACTTACCGTAGGATGGCTTTGCTGAATGTACTCAGATCCCATGCGACGAATGTCTTGATGTGAATAGAATGATCACTGCTCGATGTTAGAAATTTGAGCGAAGCAGCTTGGGTAGAGTATCCCGTACGCAAGGAACAATGGTTTGACCTTAGGATTGGGGCGAACGTCGTACAACGAGTTTGCACGATGAACCACAACTTGAGTTGTAACTATGACCTTGTGAGCTGACCTAGTGGATAAGCAGACATTCTATGCCGAGTGATTGAACCTGTGTGACCGATCTGGGACAACAAGACTTGGAGTTAGGACTTAAAACTGGGAGAGTGCGCTAGCGATATTGATAGTAGACCCGAACGAAATGAATGATAAAAATCGGTAATGCACAAGTAAAGTCGGGATAATAAATTGGACCATTACATGGAAGAGTACTTGATGGTAGTACAATGCTTGGTCTTGAATCGGACTGGAATTACTTAGATTTTGGTCGACTCTGCTAGAAGAAATCGTATTGATTTCATAAGACGATAACGCTTGAAAAAATAAATCGTATCATCTCACGGATCGAGATAGACGATAGTGAAATGAACTAGAGCTCGTCTTAGTCAAATTACTAAAACGATTGGTAATTTGAAACTGTCATGAGTAGTTTGTCCGACTTCGCTATCGCTAAGCTTGGTTGAAATTTATATATTCGGGGGATGTCTTGAATATGTGCACGATCCAAACTCAGCGATATGCTGAACTCAAATGCAGCTGCAAGTGGATATGTTGAGATGTGCATGGATGAGTAAGTTAGCCTCAGCCTAAGACCCTCGTGAATAAAAATTATAACATACCTCGTGTGACCATTATAGTCCTATGCCAGGGCACAATAGAGACCAAGTCATAGAAACAACACAATGAGAGTGAGTATCGTCAACTCAGATTGAGTGAGTATCGTTAACTCAAATTGAGTAGAAGAGTCTTCAATGAAATTGGCCAAGCACATGCGACACAGAACTTAGAAAGGTACTTGAGCATAGTTCAATGCCATCAAAGGATAGAGTCGTTCGATGAGAATTGTCTACGACATACACACGGTATGTTTAAGGAACGGTAGGATGACTTGCACTTAGGAAGTCTGAGTGGTGTATTATGTAATGACCCGATCCGCACAAGCAGATGCCGATTCAAATGGTGCAAGTGCAACGACCAATCCCACCTTGCTCGATGAAACAACTCGCTTAAGGCAAAGGCAATGAACTTGGCCCTTCAGAAGAATCCACATTTAGACTTTCAAAGGCGTGCGGGCTCAGAGTCTCGTTCGGCCAATGCGATCATCGCTAAGGTAGATGGCTCTGATGAACCTGTCTTTGCTTAGCCTAGACACATATAACATGGACGGTATTGCTAGATCGCTAGGCATTAACCCCCTGCATGCTAATAAAAGAACTTAACGCACTAGCTAAGGGAATAATTCCAGCTTGTATCGCTTGTATAGAATATGGAAATGAACTTAGAAATATACATGAACCCTCAACACACTCTACGCTCGTGCCAAGGCCCATCATACATTTCGAGTAGATTTCCCTATACGTTCAATTATGAATGAAATGCTTGTCTGTTAGATCGTACCCCAACTTGAGACACAAAATAATTAACGGTTCATTGGATCAGGCAGGAAGACTATCGAAATAGTCATTTCGAGCCGAGTAATGAAAACATGGAAAGGCTCGGGATCATTGGGTCGCCAAGGGAGTCCCGTACCGGAAGCTACATAATGATAATGAATGAATAATGAACAAATGAACGATGAACGAATGAATGAATGGATGAATAGATAAGTGAAGAAAAGAAATAAATAAATAAAGAAGAAAAGAATGATTAGCGACATGTGTTGGGGACGTGCAATAGGGCTCGCTACCCGGGCTGCACGGAGCTGCGCCAACCTAGTCGATAATCCGTTTATGGCTCAAAGACTGATAAGTTAAAAAAAAAAGAGAATACGAAATGGTCGCGGACAACTCATGCATGAGAAAAGAGAAAGAAGGATTTCTC
>JANAVB010003451.1:0-58792 GCA_029216955.1 Iris pallida
GAAAAATGACAGGAAAACCTAAGCTATTACAGTCACAGACCAGCCAGCTGGGCTTATGCCCATTACAATTTATTTACATAAATTAAATAAGATAAGTGCCGTTAGTCCTAAACTGAAATAGAAATTAAATAAATTAAACAGAAATTAAATATAAAAATAAATGTAAATAGTAAGTCTCAGATAATGGTCCGATCCTCATCTGGCTAATTGCCTCAACGTCCGGGCGGGGCCGGTATCGTTTGCACTTAGCCGGGTCCATTGACCGAATACGGTCGTCACCCCAAAATTAAATATCGAATAAATTCCGAAAATCATTTTAAATTCATTTTGAAAATAATTCGGGATTTACGGAAAAATCGGGCAGCATCTCCTCTGTTTTGGTCAACCCAAAAACTGGAAAATTGGCGCCGATAATTCCTGCAAGTCCCAAACCAGGGAAAAACCCACATTTTATATATAAAATATATCCACAACTAATCCACAGCATAATCGGGATGACCCGAAATGATTTCGGAGGTCCGATTCCAATTTCCACAAATCACAGAACGTTCCCGGAAATTTTCAGAAACTAAAAATACCAAAAACCATTCCCGAAATATTCCGGGAAAGCAAAACAATTCACGGGACCTTTCCGAAAGTCCCGGAAAAATACGACGTCGCTAATACCGAATTCCCAAAGGGAACCGGGGACCATTTTCATCATCGATAAATAATAAAAATAGCGGGACAGGGGTTATACCTCGGGTTGCTCGGCTAGAGCTCTCAGATGAATATAGAAAGAAAGAAAGGTAGCTCCAAACCAGCGAACAAATTTTCGAAATAGCGCTAAAAATCAACGTCGTCGACGCAATGCCGTAAACTCCAGAAATAGGGCACGACCAGGGGCACGTTGGGCGGTTGCCGAGGGAAGCTCGGCAGGGTGTGGTCGGCCGGGAAAGGCGCTGGCCAGAAGTGGTCGGCCGGAAAGGGCCAGAGGAGGGGGTTTCGTGGAGTTGGGATGAGAGGGTTTTGGTTGTCCAGAGAGAAGAATGGGAGTTAGAGAAGTGGTGAGTTGGAGAGAGGTTGAGAGTTTAAGAGAGTTGAATTAATCTCTTCTTGCCAACTTCTGTGAAGAGAAACAGAGGAGAAGTGGGGAATTAATAAAGGAGAGGTGGGTTTGGTTACGTGTGGAGAGGAGAGTTGTCTGGGAGAGAGGAAGAAAAAGTCAGGGGAGTACTAGTTCATGTGGTGGTGGGGTGCTGGTCCTACGGGACCAGCTGAGACTAAGTATTATTATTATTATTTTTTTTTTAAAAAAACCAAGTCAAGACCAGATTAAGAAGGAAATAGGAAAAAGATTGGGCTCGGGCCTGGGTCTGGGCTCGGACTCGGGTCTGGGTCCGAAAATCAAAAGTCCAAGTTGTAATATTTTCGAAATCATTTTCCACTCAAAAATATTTATTAAAAATAATATTAATAATAATAATTTTAGAAAAATGCTACTAATAATCATACTAACTCTATTTAATAATTATTTACAAAAATGGGTTTCTCAATCTTCCCTCCTTAGAAAATTTCATCCTCGAAATTAAAGTAAGGTTAGGGATTACCTCAAGTCTCAAACAGGTACGGGTACTGCTCCCGCATCTGGTCTTCTCGCTCCCAGATCGAATCGTCTGGTGAGTTGTGCCGCCACATCACTCTGACTATTGGCGTCACGGTGTTCCTGGTCCTCTTCTCGCCTCGATCCAAAATTGCCACTGGTTTCTCCGGCACTGTGAGGCTTGGTCCAATCTCCAGCTCTGAATGGTCCAAGATATGGCTCGGGTCTGGGATGTAGCATCTCAGCTGCGAGACGTGGAAGACGTTGTGGACGCCTTCGAGACTTGGGGGTAGAGCCACCCGATAAGCCACTTCTCCAATCCTGTTAAGTATTTCAAATGGACCAATATACCTAGGGCACAACTTTTCTGCTCTGCCGAAACGAATTATTCCTCTGGTAGGCGAGATCTTCACAAATACACTGTCACCTTCTTCAAATTCCAAAGGCCGTCTGCTGCAATCGGCCCAATGCTTCTGTCTGTCCTAGGCTATCCGGAGCTTGTCTCTGATCATTCTCACCTTCTCTGCTGCTTCGGTCACCATCTCAGGTCCAAGCAACACTCGTTCTCCGACGTCATCCCAGGTAAGTGGGGTGCGGCAACGACGTCCATAGAGTGCCTCGAATGGTGTCATCCCGATGCTAGCTTGGTAGCTGTTGTTGTAAGAGAACTCTACCAAGTGCAAATGGTCTTCCCAAGACCCTCCAAATTCCAGGACGCAGGATCTCAGCATATCTTCTAGCGTCTGGATGGTTCTCTCCGATTGCCCGTCATTCTGTGGGTGGTAGGCGGTGCTGAACTTCAGTTGGGTCCCCAAGATGTCATGCAAACTCTTCCAAAAATGTGAGGTAAATCTGGTATCTCTGTCAGATACGATACTTACCGGAACTCCATGAATCCGGTAGATGTACCGCATGTACAGTGCTGCCAACTTCTCGGTAGATAAACCAACCTTGAAGGGGATAAAGTGAGCTGACTTCGTCAGTCGGTCCACTATAACCCAGATGGCATCCTTTCCTCCTTGGGATCGAGGCAGTCCCGATACAAAATCTATCGTGATGTGCTCCTATTTCCACTCCGGAATGTCGAGCGGCTGCAATAATTCTGCTGGTCTCTGCCTGCTGGCTTTAACTTGCTGACAAATTAAACATCTAGCCATATACCTGGATACGTCCTTCTTCCGTACCACCATACTATAGTCCGCATATCCCGGTACATCTTGTTGGCTCCAGGGTGTATAGAATACTACGACTGGTGCGCTTCTTGCATCAGCTCGTTCCTCAGTTCGCCAGTTGGTACGCACAGCCTCGTACCATTCTTCAATACTCCATCGCTGGCGATTGAGAATCCTTCCAGTGTTCCTGCCAGCACTTGGTCTCTGAGTTTGCAAAGCGTCTCGTCTTGGAATTGTGTCTCCTTGATCTTGTCCATAAGACTCGAACGCACTTGCAACTGCATCAATGATGGTTCAGCTCCTGGTACGATGGCTTCTCTTCTAAGTTTCTTCATCTCTTCTTCGGGCAGTACAATTTCCAATCCAAGCTTCTCCATGTCCTCCAGCAAATGGCGCTCCTTGTCAAGAACATCGCCATTGGGTATCGACTAAGTGCATCTGCAACAACATTAGCCTTACCCGGATGGTACTGCAGGTTGATATCAAAATCCTTCCTTAGCTCCAACCATCGTCTTTGTCTCATGTTCAGCTCCTTCTGAGTGAAAACATATTTCAGACTTTTGTGGTCCGTAAATATTTCACTCTCTCTCCATACAGGTAGTGCTTCCATAGCTTCAAGGCAAATATCACCGATGCAAGCTCCAAGTCATGTGTGGGTTAGTTCTTCATGAGTCCGCAATTGTCTAGATGCATAGGCAATCACTTTTCCATGTTGTTGAAGAATGCAACCCAGTCCTTTTCTGGAAGCATTACTATAGATTGAGAAACCGCCAGTACCTACGGGTAGCGCAAGTATCGGCGCAGTAGTGAGCCTCTTCTTCAGTTCTTCGAAAGCTGACTGGCATGCTTCAGACCATATGAACTCTTCATTCTTCCTGGTAAGCTTCGTCATTGGCTCCGCAATCTTGGAGAAATCCTTCACGAACTTCCGGTAGTAGCCAGCTAGTCCCAAAAAGCTCCTGATCTCTGCAACCGAGCTTGGTGCAGTCCACTTCTCAATAGCAGCTATCTTCTTTGGATCCACCGAAATTCCTTTTCCTGTGACAACATGGCCCAAAAATTCTACCTTGTCTAAAAAGAATTCACATTTGGATAGCTTACCATAGAGCTTCTCCTTCCTCAAGGTACTCAGCACTTTTCTCAAGTGCTCTTCATGCTCTTCCTCCATCTTCAAGTAGATCAGTATGTCATCGATAAAGACAACAACAAACTGATCCAGATATTCATGGAAAATCTTGTTCATGAGGTTCATGAATACCGTAGGAGCATTTGTCAGTCCAAACGGCATGACCAAGAATTCAAATTGTCCATACTTGGTGTTGAACGCCGTCTTGGGAATATTCTCCTTCCTGACCTTGATTTGATGGTAGCCTGATCTGAGATCTATCTTTGAAAATACCTTGGCTCCGCTTAGTTGATCAAACAGGTCATCGATCCGGGGCAGGGGTACTTGTTCTTGATGGTGATGTTGTTCAGCGCCCGGTAGTCGATGCACATCCGCACAGTACCATCCTTCTTGGGCACGAACAAAAATGGTGCTCTCCAGGGTGAAGCTCCGTCTCTGATAAATCCTTGCGACTTCAGCTCGTCGATCTGATCCTTCATCTCCTTAGCCTCCTTAGGGTTGACTCGGTAGCATCTCCAAGAAATAGAGGAAGAGCCGGTACTAGATCGATAGTGAATTCCATACCTCGATCTGGCGGCAATCCTGGAAGATTATCTGGAAAGACATCCATAAATTCTGCAATGATAGGGTGAGGAGGCCCGGGTTCTTCGGTGATTGAGGAGTAGGTGATACTCTTCATATCTTCCGGAGCCCGAGAGATTACAAACTTCGGTTCTCCTGGTGGGCTGAAGATTACACAACCTCGGTGACAGTCTATCAGCGCATGCTGTTCACTTAACCAGTCCATCCCTAGGACTACATCATAGTTGGGCAGGGGCATCACTAGTAAAGGTGTTGAGAACTGATGGCCAGAAATGGTTATGGGACAGTTACAAGCCTCAGTGATGGGTATAGGTCTACCACCGGTCATAACCCTACTAATCACTTTGCTAAGTCCCGAATCTATGTGGTGTGCAGATATAAACTTGGATGATATGAAACTATGTGATGCACCCGAATCAAATAATGCTAGAGCAGGATGTGAAAACACATAAATGGAACCTGTGATGACATCTGCGGTGGGTTCCTGCTCTGGCTCCTGCTCATCAGCTGCTAGGGCAAAAGCTCGCCCAGTCTTCTGCTGGTGCTGTCCAAACTGTTGTTGCTGAGTAGGCAGGGGAGCTCTCTGCTGGTTGGTTCTGGGCCGGTGGCCTGACATGGGGCAGTCCTCACTTGGTGGGTGGCAGACCCACAGACTAGGCAGTGACCTAGCCTCTTCCTGCAGATGTTCGACTGGTGGCCCGGCCTCTTGCAATAGTCGCAGACAGGGATCTGCTTCTGGTGTGCCCTGTCATTGGTCCTCGCCTGTTGATGCTGCTGGTGGTGCGAGGGCCTGTTGTTGTTGTTGTTGTTGGGCCACTTCTGATTATCCTGGAAGTTGCTAGTTCCAGGGTACTCCCTCTTGGATCGAGAAGGTTGGCTCTTCTCCACATCTTGAGCTCGGATCAGGATCCTCTCATAGGTCTTCGCGCCACCTGCGATCACAGGGGTGCGAATCGCTTCTCGTAAGCCATACCTGAATCGCTCAGCACGATCCTTCGGGTCAGCTACCAAGTTCTGGGCAAAGCGGCTTAGTCGGCCGAACTCTGCCGCATACTCGCTGACCGTCATGTTTTCCTGCTTCAAGATCTGGAATTGCCTCTCCATTTCCCGCATCTCCGATATCGGGAAGAACTTCCTGCGGAACAACTTCTTGAAAGTGTCCCAGTCGAGCTGCTTGTCCTGGAGTCGGGGTTCATTCCGATACCAGATGCTCGCCACATCTTGTAGTTGGAGTCCTACAGCTTCCGCCTTGAGGTCCTCCGGAAGTCGAGCGACGCTCAGGAGACGCTCCATATGGTCTAGCCATTCATCGGCGTAGATGATACCCTCGGTTCCTTTGAAGGATCGAGGGTCTTGCTTCTTAAAACTTTCTATGTCTCCCACCTTCATGCAATAATACGCCTCTAATCAAAAGAATGGCCTTTAAAGAAATATAATCTAACTCTGAATCATGCTTACCTTGGCAGGTCGTGGCCCTGATGATGTGGTTCCTCCTCTCTCGAGGGCAGCCATGGCCACGTTGTGGGCATTCTCCATGCCCTCTCTCATAATCGCGGTCTGCTCGCGATGGGCTTCAGCCTGGGCAGCAGTCTGCTCTCTGTGGGCTTCTGCTTGAGCTCTCTGTGCTTCAAGTACTCCTCGTAGCATTCCCTAGGTCAGTGGGATCCACAGACACTGGTGGTACAGCTGGTACGGGCACTACCGCAGGGATCTGCGTCTCAGCCCGAGAATGTGCCGGTTCTGCCGCTTGTGCTGTGGAAGCGTAAACGGGCCGGGGAGCTGGTGCAGCATGAGGACGGTCTGTCAGCTGCAAGGGAAGTAGGTCCCGGCGTGCTTGACAAGGGGTGTGATCAGTTGATGACACCTCATCATCAGCAGGGCCGGATCTAGTAGTCTTTCCTTTGGCCATGATCTGGAAGGTTTAGGGTACATACATAAGCAAGGTATCCTACCAGTCTATAATCAAACAAAAATATTTATTTATATAAATCGGTCCTATGTCGTAACAAATCAATGTTCTAGTGTTCTAGTAGTTTCTAGGTATATTTTTCTAAGTTGTTGTAGGACCTGCATGGGCCACCACTGAAAACATGTCACGACCCGATCCCAATAATCTGGGTCTAGTCGGATCATGCCCAGCCTGCACCGTTGCTGAGACGGCGGCAGTAAGCTGTTCAGTAGCAGGTACCATACAACAACACAACTATTTGTCACAACTCAACTTCAGAATTAAACTTTATTAAACTAAAATTTAAATACAATGGAAATTGTTCTGAAAGGAAATACAGAATTTTGAAATAAACAAAATGCAGAAAATGGAAAATCTATCTATCAGCCTCAGTTCTATCGTCCTCCTGCGGGGACTCCGGCAGCACAACGGGGTACAACTTAGGGTCGTAATAGCTGTTGTAACACAGCTCAGCATCCTCAACATCGCCTAAAAATATATCTCCAGTCAGGAGGGAGCAAAGTACAATTTATGCTAATTAAGCAGTTAAATAAGAAATAGAATCATGCAGTTCTAAACAGTTTTGAAACAGGTTTGTTACAGTATAAAACAGTGATTTGAACAGGTAATGACATATGACCGGCTTGGGTTTGTTACAGGAGGGATAATGGGTTTTGTTACAGTAGTGATCATAATCATTATGCTATTCTCCAGTCCCCAGTAGTTACAGTACAGTACTCTCGGTGAGAGTTTCGTGTTTGAGTCGTGGTTTAGATATGCAGTAAAACAATTAAGTAAATAACTGTAAACTAACACAAACTATACTTGCCTCAGAAAAATGACTGGAGAGGTGGACGACTCCGAGACGGGAAGTTTAGAGTTGTCCTCGAATTCCTACATTCGAGAGATAGACTCAACTGTCAGGTTTACCAACTTAGCTATGTTAGTTGTAATCTCTATTTGCGTCCTAGTCCAATTTTAATTATTTAATTAACTAAACACAGAAAACACGTTTATTATGTGCGTTGATTTAATACGAGAGAAAACGATTATTTTAACTTTTGAATTGGGGAAATACTCGTCATTTCTAGATTATTACGAAAACTTGGTAATTTTATAAAATATAATATAAAACTAATTTTCTTGCTTAGTGAGAAATATGTGACTTTTATTTAAATAATAAACTGGTCAATTTTTAAGTGAGAAAAATAATAATTAATTTTATACGAAAAATATCTTTTTAATCATTTTAATCGTTAAATAATAAAAACACGAAAAACCAGAAAATGACAGGAAAATCTAAGCTATTACAGTCACAGACCAGCCAGCTGGGCTTATGCCCATTACAATTTATTTACATAAATTGAAATAAGATAAGTGCCGTTAGTCCTAAACTGAAATAGAAATTAAATAAAATTAAACAGAAATTAAATATTAAAATAAATGTAAATAGTAAGTCTCAGATAATGGTCCGATCCTCATCTGGCTAATTGCCTCAACGTCCGGGCGGGGCCGGTATCGTTTGCACTTAGCCGGGTCCATTGACCGAATACGGTCGTCACCCCAAAATTAAATATCGAATAAATTCCGAAAATCATTTTAAATTCATTTTGAAAATAATTCGGGATTTACGAAAAAATCGGGCAGCATCTCCTCTGTTTTTGGTCAACCCAAAAACTGGAAAATTGGTGCCGATAATTCCTGCAAGTCCCAAACCAGGGAAAAACCCACATTTCATATATAAAATATATCCACAACCAATCCACAGCATAATCGGGACGACCCGAAATGATTTTGGAGGTCCGATTCCAATTTCCATAAATCACAGAACGTTCCCGGAAATTTCCAAAAACTAAAACATACCAAAAACCATTCCCGAAATATTCCGGGAAAGCAAAACAATTCACGGGACCTTTCCGAAAGTCCCGAAAAAATACGACGTCGCTAATACCGAATTCCCAAAGGGAACCGGGGACCATTTTCATCATCGACAAATAATAAAAAGCGGGACAGGGGTTATACCTCGGGTTGCTCGGCTAGAGCTCTCAGATGAATATAGAAAGAAAGAAAGGTAGCTCCAAACCAGCGAACAAATTCCCGAAATAGCACTGAAAATCAACGTCGTCGACGCAATGCCGTAAACTCCAAAAATAGGGCACGGCCAGGGGCACGTTGGGCGGTTGCCGAGGGAAGCTCGGCAGGTGTGGTCGGCCGGAAAAGGCGCTGGCCAGAAGTGGTCGGCCGGGAAGGGCCAGAGGAAGGGGTTTCGTGGAGTTAGGATGAGAGGTTTTGGTTGTCCAGAGAGAAGATTGGGAGTTGAGGAAGTGGTGAGTTGGAGAGAGGTTGAGAGTTTAAGAGAGTTGAATTAATCTCTTCTTGCCAACTTCTGTGAAGAGAAACAGAGGAGAAGTGGGGAATTAATAAAGGAGAGGTGGGTTTGGTTACGTGTGGAGAGGAGAGTTGTCAGGGAGAGAGGGAGAAAAAGTCAGGGGAGTACTAGTTCGTGTGGTGGTGGGGTACTGGTCCTACGGGACCAGCTGAGACTAAGTATTATTATTATTATTATTATTTTTTAAAAAAAACCAAGTCAAGACCAGATTAAGAAGGAAATAGGAAAAAGATTGGGCTCGGGCCTGGGTCTGGGCTCGGACTCGGGTCTGGGTCCGAAAATCAAAAGTCCAAGTTGTAATATTTTCGAAATCATTTTCCACTCAAAATATTTATTAAAAATAATATTAATAATAATAATTTTAGAAAAATGCTACTAATAATCATACTAACTCTATTTAATAATTATTTACAAATAATGGGTTTCACACTGGAACAGGCTTGACTAAGGAGCCAGTGCTGCCAGCGTGATTTTTGACTTTGAGATTGCACGCTGGAACAGGTTTGGCTAAGGAGCCAGTGCTGCCAGCGTGACTTTTGACTGCTGTCGTCTTTTAGCAAACAAGAGCGTGCGTGCTTGTAGAGTCCTTGCCAGTGTTAGGAGTAGACACTGTGGCAGAAACTTCATCATTGGTTGCCAACTGATTCTTAGGGACGTAGACAGATCGTCTCTTTGACTTGGCAGTAGTGATGGAGGCTGAAGTGGGCTTGCCACCCTTAGCCCGCTGCATTTCTTCGTAGGCGAGTTGATCGAATTGGATCGATATCACCTTCTTCGTCGAGCCGACTGACGGAGTGTCGCATTGAGTTGTTGCCATCTCAGAAGAGGAGATAGTTTTTCCCAGTAGAGTCGCCAATTTGTTTTCCATAAATAAATTCACTTTATTTATTATGTTTCTGGAAAAATTACAACTGTAGGAATCCGATCTAGAAGACGATCGCTTTATCCCTTACACGATGCGAAGAAGAAAAGCTCTCAAAAATTCGACAGCAATTTAGATATCTGTGTCTCTGTACAATGAATGAGAAAAGAACTCTATTTATAGAGTCAAAAATAACTGAAAAAGATAACTGTCTTCACAACCTGTGCATAGTTAAAAATCACGCAGGATTTAACATACGCAAGGTTATGAGCAGTTACTGGACGTGGCCTGTAACTGTTGGACACATGGCAATCGTGCATGAGTCGTGTGCAAGTTACAGGACACGCAGGTGAGAGATCGGTGGCATGGCTGCCACGTATTCCAATTTGATGAAATCCATGCAGGCTTGTTGAGGACGAAATCCACGCAGACTTGGTGCAGAAAGCTTCAAAATACACGCAGAATTGGTGCAGAAAGCTTTAAAATACACGCAAGCTTGAGGAAGGAACATAGAAGTTCAAAATACACGTAAACTTGAGTCAGAACTGCCAGCTTCGACGTGCCTCGACTGACACAAAATTTCTGACATTGATTGCCTTGTCAGTCGCATTAAATGACAATAAGCTCTTTTGGTACGCCAACTTGATGAAGGCTGAGTCTTGTGGAAGAAGATTTCGAAAGTCACGCAGTAGTCGGCTGTGATCTCTCGAGTTCCGTGCATACGTGGCATACGAGAAGACATTCTTTGACTGTCGTGCTGTCAGTCATAATGACACTCTGACAAATGATGAGCTGTCTCTGCGTATATTTGAAGAAATAGTCTGGTAGAACCCAGCGTAGCGTGACTTTTAGACTTTGTCCTGATCAACTCAGCATGACTTTTAGACTTTGTCCTGATCAACTCAGCGTGACTTTCATTTTTTAGGCCTACAAAACCCCCTTCAAAGTTTTCAAAAAATGATAAATTATTTCGAAATACTTTGAAATCGAGATGATAAAATAAATTTAGTCACGCTGAGATTGTCATGCCCCGATTCATTGAGTCATTTGTTCACATATTTTATCATCTAGGAATCGATCGTTCTCGCTTGGGCGTGATGCCGTACAAGTCTGGTATTGCACTTGTACAAGGCAAAGATGGTACATAATCGATTATTCTTCAAATAGGAACACATCGCAGCGGCAGAAGCAGATAAATTGAATTTAATGAGGACAATCTTTCTTATTGAATAGAAGTACATCACTTCTTTATAGCAGCGGAGAAAAAAGTAACTTGAAGCCACACAGAGATATGTAGAACTTTATTCTCTTTATTGATAATTGAAGAAGAGTACAAGACTTGTATTGAAGTACAATGATTACAGCACATCTTACTTTATATTGGAAACCAACTGAACAATGCTATACAGCTTACTTTTGATATTTGGATACATTGGATTACCACTCGATATACTGACTTGGCTTACAATCTCACTGATACAACTGATTACAATATTTCATACATTATGCCCTTTATAAACAGAAGACATCATCTTGTACAAGGAGAGCTTCTGTATGCCCAACAAATCTTCGATGCCGCGGGACCAATCAAGCCAATCTTCATGTGTAGAATATTCCAAGCACGAGCACCTGCCCACAAAATGTGGGTCAGCACATCATCTATGTACTGGCGAGCAGAATCCAACCCACTCGCA
The DNA here is from genome assembly GCA_029216955.1 of Iris pallida. Classification (NCBI taxonomy): domain Eukaryota; kingdom Viridiplantae; phylum Streptophyta; class Magnoliopsida; order Asparagales; family Iridaceae; genus Iris; species Iris pallida. The sequence continues at coordinate 11,356 of JANAVB010003451.1, forward strand.
TAAACTAACATTAAAGTGATCATTTAAGCAAGCATTTATTAGAATGATCTTTCTACTTGGGGTCTAGCATCAGTTTACAGTTCATGGGCAATAATCAGAGTGAAGCATGTAAACATATTCTTAGTAGCATTCATGTGGACATATCATTTATCCTTCTTGGTGTTATCATGCAAAGGCATCATTGAGGCATACTAGGTGTTATCATAAAAAGGCATCATTGAGGCATCGTTAACATTAACATTTTAAACATGTTATAACAGTTCTCACTTCAAGCATCACTTAGCATGTATGTTGTGTTTGAGCAATGATTATAGCAAGGCATCTTTCTAGCATACTAATTGGAACATGTTAAGCAGGCAAGTTAAACCAACTTATACAATATCACAATTATGTGATTTCTTACCGATAGCCGACTCCTCGTACCTGTATCAATTACAGGTTATCTGATATACTTACTCTGCCTGCATAAAACATTCATTAGCATGCATCCTGACTACATGGTCACTGGTGTTGTTAAACCATATGGACTCTTCTCATTTTATTTCATTTTAAGATAATACGGTCAGCATAGTAGGTGGCGAGCCTCTATGCCACCCCGCCTTATCCGTGCTCCCATAGCACTCATCATTATTTCCTCCTAGGCCGAATCGGTCCCCAGGACCCTAGGAACCGTTCGAGGAAATTATTACTCAAACCTTGTATACAAGTTGTCCATGACCATGCGAATGCGTGTCCGACTCGATTGTGAACAAAATCGTATGGTAAAATATATTAAGAAAAGTAAAGGCAACAGTGCATCATTAGTCATATTCAATGACTTATTCATTTCGTCATTACCATCATTTCATTTGGTGATCTCAACGATCCCAGCTTTATCATATCTCATTCATTGCTTCATTGCAATGTATCTCATATCATTCCTTTCTTAAGAGGAACTTAACATACATTCATTTCTTATAAGGGACAGGTAGCATTTCATATTCTTGTAACAGTTATAGAGAGAGTACATGATTCTAGTGTTTCATTCAGTTCATTGGGTCGATAGCACCGCCAGTTCACTTCTTATTCTATCATTCACAAGGTATCTCATTAATCAAGTGTTTTATCGTTTCAGCAGCATTAAGCATAAGGAACAAGGTTATCAATTCAATCTCAGGCATCGAATCACATTAGCAGTTCAATGTGTTGTACATTTCATAATTCTTAGCAAAAGCATCTCTATTATTCAGCAACTAACATATGGGACATTTAGGGGCAGTTCATAGCATTTTAATACTTCATCTATTAATCATGAAGGAGTAAGGAGAAGGAAGGACGGTTCCACTCACCCAAAATTCTACTAAGCGTAGCTCCACCAGCGAGCTACGTTCCAATACCCATTCCATCTAGCCAGCTAAGAGAGACTGCATCAGTCTCAATTCTTCTCATTCCCAACATAAGTCACGGTCCAATATTCTGATCCCATCCAATAAGCCAACCAAATGCCTCGTACGGAGCGGGGCATTACAGAGATGACTTTAAAGAGAGATTTACTCCAAAATGATTGGACTGTTGGGATTCTGTGCAGTTAAGATCCCGTGCAAAGCTTCTAAATCGAGGCAAATAATGATGTTGCCGTTTAGAATTCTTTATAAGCCTATAAATAAGCCATAAATCACTTCTTTCATTCTTTACTTGCTTTTAGAGAGAGAAAATCCACATAAGAGAAACTTCATCCCCGACGAATTTCATCTTCCTCGACTTCTTCTTTCCCTTCTCAGCAGCAATGGCTCCTAAGAAAACCGACGCTCAGGCCAAGGGGAAAGCTCCTGCGACTTCCTCGCGTGCCACCACCGACAGACTCCCTCGACGCGAAGCCACGCATCCTCCTATGCAGCGTAAGTGATGGATGGAGATACGAACTGTTGAAGGCGACTTGATGAAGATGACTTTGATGAAGATGAACTCCACATAGAAATCTTAGGATCTTAAAACAAATAATGAACTTCAAAATATATCTTCCCTTCTTAGGCAAAGAATATTAATAAAGTATGCCCCCTCTTTAGGGGTCGGCCATACTTCACATCTTCGTGTTTACGAAGCTCTGTGTTTCACGCAAATGAGCATGGCTCTCATAACTCTGCGTGATTTTTCATGTATTGGCAGAGATGTCAATGTTTGAATTATTCCACGCAGCTTTCATGACTCTGCATGATTTTTCATATGTTGGCAGAAATGTCCATGTTGAATTATTCACGCAGCTTTCATGACTCTGCGTGATTTTTCACATATTGGCAGAGATGTCAATGTTGAATTATTCACGCAGCTTTCATGACTCTGCATGATTTTTCACATATTGGCAGAGATGTCAATGTTGAATTATTCACGCAGCTTTCATAACTCTGCGTGATTTTTCACATGTTGGCAGAAATGTCCATGTTGAATTATTCATGCAGCTTCTGAGAGTCATCCTCTGGATAGATTAGTCTTGATCCGTCAGCGTATTTTTGTCATTTTCACTTAAATGTGATTCTGGCAATGATGCATGACTTTTTATTCTAATCTGTCTGAACTTTGCGTGAATTAGTCATCTGCGTGATTTTTGATAGTATATCTGTCTGAAGTCTGCGTGACTTATAAAATTTCTTTCGAACACTGCTATACACGCATAAGGCTCGTAGACATAGAAAACACATCTGACCTTATCTTCTTTTATTTTCTGTGGTGAACATCAGAAGTAAAGAGGCAGATTATGAAGGGCACCTGAGTTTTTCATTTAAACACAATTTATCTCATGTGAAATTTCCTTAGTTTGACCTTCCAGAAGCCAGACTGTCGTTGTTGGCAAATTAAGACCATACAACTCTACTCTGTTTGATGAATGGTGAACCCTTTCAGAGTCTTGATTTGGTGTTCCATAAGAAACCAGCATTTCTGTTCGGGGATGCCATAGCACAGAAGTCACAGCCAAAGGGCATCAGAGAGAAGGTTTGCTTTTATTTCGAAGGTGATGCAGGACAGCCTATGTACTGGCCAAAGGTTTCTAGGGGCCTATCTATCATGAGATTCATGCATCCTAGTTATCCCCAAAAGATGTCCTGGTACTTAACAGAATATCAGCAGGCAAAGGCGAGCCGTATCATTTACAGGAAGGAAGGATTCTTCAGTTCCCCAGAGAATCATGTATCCGTGTTTCGAGGTTGAAGCCGGGATGCGTACACACCCGAAGACTCATCAATATTGATGTCATTCAGGACGCTTGTTTTCATAAATAAATTCATGGCCAACGAGAAGGCATTTTACCCCACTGATTCGACGCCGAGGATGAACGGCTTAATGAATCAAGAGAACGTGAGGTGGAGGACTTTAGTCCATTGGGCTCTGGAGAAGTTCGAGAGTGAGCTGAAGAAGATAAACCTTTATGACGCAATCGTCAATTCATCATACGGCTTCAGACCCAACCCCTTTCTGTTCTTGGCCTTGGTTGAGAGGTATAAGTACAGGACGGGGACATTTATGACTCCCAAAGGGGAAATGGGATTTGCCCTTCATGAGATGGAATACATCACGCATCTGCCTTCAGGCACACTCCCGTATGAAGATTATATGCCTACGACAGAAGCGCTGAACTTCCTGTCGAGAAGAATCCAGAGATGGTACACCTGTTTAAAGAGATGATGTGCCATTTCGGCACATGTACTCTGTATTACAAGAGTACTAAGGAAGAAATCGGCAACCACATCCAGAAGTGGATGTCCTATCTTTTCATGAACCGTGAAAAGGATGAGAAAAAGATAAACGAGAAGAGATGGTACCAAATTAGCTCCTTCAAACCTCTCTCTGAGAGTGAAATCATTTATTTACTAGAGAAGTATGACTACAAGGATTTCACGATCGATGAAGACTGGTACGAGTTTAAGGCTGGAACCACCTTCAGCTCGTATGTGAGACAGAGTGGAAAGACTCTGTCAAGGAATGGTCACTTAGCCCGATTCCTATCTCTTTGGTTAAGAAGATTCGTCGTTCCTGGCTCCAGCTCTCTAGACAGAATACATAGAGGCGTTATTTTTGCAGCCGTGCGCCTTATGTATGGTTATAAGATAGACTTGTTATCAGCGATGACCTGTAGACTGAACGCAGGTCTTCGGAATTTTGTAACCAATATGCTATCTGATCAGAGAAGGATGACCGATGAGTTCCCGAGAATAAAGATGCCCTTCACATATCTATATGGTTGGCTTCTTCTTCATCACGACGGTCTGATACCTCCGGGAGCAGGAGGGAGTGACAGTCCCTTTTTGGAGAAGTACTATAGGGAAACTTTCTGGAAGGTTCACACTCTTCCAGAATGCAGAAATATTCTGAATCGAGCGTCGCATTGGTCCATTCAATGTGTACCTCCACCACTGGGTTATGAAAGCATGCCCTTGAATATGATAGACGGAGATAAGGGGAACAGGCTAGATGATGTAGCCTTTCAGTGGTTGCAGAGAATTCGGCCCTCTCATCTGGTATACCGTCATGAAGAAATGACGTATCTGGAGCCGTATCTACCGAGCCGATTTGCCAGGCAGTTTGGATATGATCAACTTTATGTTGGGAATGCCACCACCTACCTTTCTGCTCGTGGAGGGCTTATTGACGGAGCTCGGGCCTGGAGATATTTTGCGGCTAGAGATACAAAAGCTGTATTCTCTATGCCTAATCCTTTATCCAGCACGGGGACAAAGATGCTTTACACATATGCTCGCTTCTATGTTTCGTCAAGCACCTTCATGCCGAATTTCCATCTGAAGACTTTTGTAGCGGAAGACGACCCAGCTCCATCGAAGAGGTCGAAGAAGAAGATTGTTATTCAACGATTTTCTCCAGAACCTGAAGATGAGACAGCGGAAGTTGAGCCCCTATATGACTTATTTCAAGAGCGAAATTTTCCTGATGAAGTTCTTCCTCCCATATTTGTATCCCTTTCTAAGAGGAAACGAAGTGATGAGTCTGAGACAGTCTCCAAAAAGAGTACTAAGTCTCAGACATCTAAGAAGAAGAAGAAAGGGGTCTCAGTAACTGCCACTTCATCTTTAGGTGGCATCTCGGTTGATGAAGATGACGCCGCCGATAAAGACGAAGATACAGATAAAGACGATGCTCCTTGATAACAAGGAGGTCGAGAGGCAGGTATGTCAAGAAGACCGTCGGCAAAATGAAGTGCAATGAACTACTAGAAACGATTATGAGTGGAGGGGTCTTGCCAGAGATCAATGAAGCAGCTTCCGCTGAGAAAACAGACTCTGATTATATTCATCGTCCAGCAACTTCAGCTGAACGGACTGAGGTAGAGTCCACTCGAGCTCAGGAAATGACTGCTCCGACAACAAGTGGAGTAGCTACTGAACCCTCAGAGATGAGGATGATCCCTTTTGAGCATGGGACAGAGGGCGTCATCCAAGCATTGGATGATCAGATTGAATATTCTGAAGAAGAACCGGCCCCGGCAGAAGTTATGGAACAACCGGAAGTTCCAGAAACTCAGGTGGAAGAAAATATTTCTTTGGCCAGAGGTGATGAAGACGTGCCAACGTCCGAGCTATCAGCTGCTGATGACTTGTTGAAGAATGTTTGTAAAGACATCGTTCTTCGAACTGATATTCCAGGGAAAACTGAACCGACAGTCAATACTGAACTTGCTATCATTACTGTTCCTGAAATTCATCCATCTCAAGGAATAGATGAAGATGTGAACATCATGGACTCCGAATCAGAGACTCATCCTGAAGCTGGGGATGAAAAAGAGTCTGAAGAAGAAGAAGAAGCTGAAGAAAAAGAGGATTGGCATGCTGGCACTTCTACTCCTTATGATGAGATAAAGTCAGAGGGAACAGAATGGAACTCAGCCCCGAACCTGCTCAATCTCCGGACAACGCTCCAGCACCCAGTAATTCTGGAGCTGGAAGCAGCCACATGAAGCAGGTGTCGGATACCATCATGGACCGGCTACGAGAAGACGCAAGACTCCCTCACCACATAGAATATGAACCTCAGCCTGGTATAATTTTATTTCAGATTCTGTTTTTACTGCTTCTTTTTCTTTAGATGCTGATTATTTTTCTTTGACTAATAGGAACTGCTGCAGCAAAGAGTTCGACTCATGCTCCACTTATTCAGGCTGATGCTGATGAAGGGAGTTCGCACTTGCCAACTTCTCCAGTGGCACATAATTCTGTTTCCAGGATAGAGAACGTTCAAGCTTCTTCTTCAATGATGACAGCGACTCCTGGGTTTGAGACTGGACTAGCAAGAACTCTGGGAATGTATTCAGAGATCATTTACTCATATCTAGATACATACTCCAGACGTTTCTTGAAGGACGAAGCTATGCCCTTCTCTGAGCTTCGAACTATGATCAATTTCCCGCTCATGGCGTTACGACATGCTGGTTGCGAATCTCAGTGCATCTTCTTCGAACATCTCCTGGATGAGTTGGAAATAACTATTCGAAAATACTGGGAGACTAAGAAGGAAGACATTTATTCTTTAACGGTGGCTGAGATTAGTCAACTAGAGCATGAAGCCCAGTCCCAGCAAGCTGCATTAGAAGCATTTCTTGCCTCTTCTTCTGAGAAATTAGTAGAAAAGGGTGAAGAAATATTAGCTACTCGTCAGAGAGTAGAGTTTCTGGAGAAAGATAAAGCATCCAAAGCTGAAGAGCTGAAGAAGTTAAAAGAGGAGTTGGCTCGTCTTCAAGAGCGAATTGCTGTCATAGAAACAGAGCAAGCTGAGGTCATTGCTGCTTATATTTCTGAAGCCGAACGCTGTGAAACTCTTCAAAAGGAGCGAGAGCAGATGCAGACAGAGCAAATTGAAGAAGTTAACCGTCGCCAATCTGCTATTATCATTTTTGATGAACAAAATGTCGCTGTTGAAGCAGCAGAAAAAGTTTGAAAAGCTCATGAAGAGAAAATGAATGCTGTTCTTGATCGTATCAGGGAGTTAATAACACCTAATAAGTGAATCTTTTTCATTTTCACTTGTATTCAATGTTTTGATTCTGAATGAAAACAAATGAGAATTCTTGATCTGATTTTTGGTTTTGCTATTTTTATAAAAAATATGTTCAGAGGTAAATAATACATGACACATTTCAATAGAATAGAATATACAAACAAACTTTGTAATTCTATCAGATGATATTAAACCAGAAATGATCTTAGTTTAATACTGATTGAAAAAAATAGAATTCAGACATAAAAATATCTTTGAACTCAATTTTTCATGAACGGATAAACCGTCAGGTATTAATAAACGGACGAACTGTTGGATGAATGTGATAAATGAACGGATGAACCGTCAGACATTAATGAACGGGCGAACCGTCGAATGAATATGATGAATGAACGGATAAACCATTAGGCATTTAATGAACGGGCGAACATGTTTGGAGATAAGTCCTAGACTGAATATTTTGTTAATTCTTTTACAGTGAACATGTCCTAGTCTATTATGCCACAACTCAAGAGAATAATAAGAATGAGCGATTGAATTAATATTATCAAACTAGTTTACAAGCTGAATTTGAACATTCTTTCAGTTTGAAAAGCTTTTTTGAAGTATGTTCCCTTCTTGGACATCACCATCTGGCCAGCATTGATGTCCATACTCAAGCCTGCATTGCTAAGCATGCTTCCAGAGATCGGGTTCTTTACAATCATCGGAACGCGCTTCACACCTTGAAGCGTCAGAGTGTTCCCGAATGTGAGTTTCAGCTCCACAGTTTCGACCCCTAGAACTTCAGCTTAGGCTTGGTTCGCCATGATAACTTTTTCAGAAGTTGGTTGATATGTAACGATCCATTCCTTGCCAGAGCAGACATGGCAAGTCACACCAGTGTCTATCCACCAGTCAGAGTCAGCCCCCGCAGTTTTGACCTGGGCAATCATAGCAACAATGTTAGAAACCATGGAAACCTTGCTAGGCTAACCTTGCTCAGCTTGTTTGGGCTTGGATTTGCATTCATTCTTGTAGTGCCCCTTCTTGCCACAATTAAAGCAAGTCATACGGGACTTGGACTTTTTTTGCTTGAACGAAGGACCCTTTACTCTCAGATTAGTGGAGTCCTTCTTCTGGTGATGAGAAGCCACCTGCTTCCCCTTAAACTCTCTTGTCTGCCCAAGTTGGCCTTAGCCAGTTGTTTAGACAGAGAGTCCATATTCTGTTGAGATCACATTTCGTTCTCAACGTGGATCTCTTGTAGAAAATCTTCCAAGCTAATGTCCAGCTTCTTCCGATGCATTCTAGCATAGAAGTTGCTTCAACCAGCAGAAAGTTTCGAGACTGTCCCTCCAACGACAAACTTGTCAACGAGGGGCATCTTTTCGTCATCTAACTTCTGGCACAACTTTAGGAATTCCTTCACTTGAGGTAGCATCGTCATCTCGTCTTCGAAGAGCCACTTGTGGTACTTCTCGATGATGAAGATTTTGGACATATTCTCATCATCTTTATATAGCTTACCCAAAGAATTCCAGATCTCTTTGGTCTCCACCTTCTTGGAATATGACTCTGCCAGAGAGTTTTTCATAGAATTGAGAATCAGTAGTTTACAGATATTGTTTTCTCTCTTCTATTTGTTCTACTTGACGAGTGCAGCAGCAATAGCATCGACAGTTCCTCCTTCTGGAATCGTCGGTTCATCCTCAATCAACATATGGTCTACGTCCACGAGTTGAAGACTAAGGGTGACCTTCCTCTTTCAGATTAGAAATATTCTTCGTCGAATTTCTTCAACTTGTTAAAGCTTTTATCGATGAGAGAAGCACGATAATTTTCCATCTTCTTAATCTTGCTTTGAGATTGTTATTTCCGAGGCGTAATTTTCGATGGAAAATAGATAAACGAAATAGTTGTCTCAATAGCAACAACGTTCATAGCAACACTTTAAATAAGGTGCACTACAAATATCCTTGGAGGATTCTGGGTAACGAAAATCTAAAGAGATTTCGTTACAATAGCAAACAAAAGTATAGCTTCTTTTAGGAAGGTACAAATCGAGTTGCTAGCAGCAGCAGCGACGAAAGTCCACAAGAAGTATCTGATTAGAACAGAGAAGAAGAGAAGAAAAGAAGAAATAGAAAGGCATCTTTGCTGGGGTAATAAGATCACCGTTGCTCAAAGCAAGATTCGCCTATATACGATCCGCTTCCAGGAACCAGCAAGTACTAGAGAACTTGTGGAACGCTCGTCAGTCAATATTTGAGGGTTGAACTGGCTTTTTGGACTTTACGAACTCCTTTAACTCTCTTCTTGGTGCATCTTTCAAAGGAGGCTAAGGGGCTCTATTTATAGAGTGGAGTGAGACTTCACCTCTTCTCCTATCCGATGTGGGACTAAAATGCTAATACTCAAAAAGAGTTTGATATTTTAGATCATCCCACAATCAGCATAGAAGTGTGCCAGTCCACGCCTACCCCCCTAACACTCCCGTGCATGTACGAGACATCCAGGAGTCCGTGTCCGAGTTCGAGTGCACACAACAAAAATTAACTTACATCTTTATTGGAATTAATCCTTTTTCTTCTAGGAAAATACTCCCACATGACACACACTTGTGCCCCACCACACCTCATGTGCATACCTCAACACAAGCAATGCATTATATTGAGATACTCACCATTTGTTGTAGCCAATGTGGGACTATCTTTCCTAGTCCAAAGGCAAAACCACCAACAATTAGTACTCATTGTTGAAAATTATAAGAAAAAAATCCACGACTATGTATTTGATGCTTCTGTTGAGTTGATGACCATAAATATTTGATGCATCAAAATAAAACAGTCCTTATGAGTCAAAAATTTGGAGGAGAGATGGTTCATGTATTTTTGTTGTAGTTTTTTTTAATATGGTATGCTCGTCAGAAGGTGTATTTCTTGTAACCACTCTTAACTAACCATGCTTGAAGTTAATAAGTTGGGGCTTCCTTTCTCGTGATGCAATTTTTTCTCTCATCCTCTCTTTCTTTCTTTTTTCTCCATCCTCGCCCCCCTCCCCCCCTCTCAATCTCTCTTTCCTTCTTTCGTCTCTCATGTTTCTCCTCATCTTCTTTTTGCTCCCGTTCATTTTTTCTCCTTTTCTCTCTCTCTCTCTCTCTCTCAAAACAACAAACCTTAATTGGAAAATTCAAAACACAAATTATAGTTATTTGTAGCTAAATATTGCCAAATAAGAACAAATATAACCACCTGTAGCAACTAAAGAAAGTCTCTTCCAACAATTTTTAATTGTTGGAAAAGACTTGCTCTAGAGATGAATTACTACCAAAATAAGTCAAATTAAAGACGCTTACAAACATCGCTAATGTGTACGTATTTGGTGACGTTCCTACGTAATTGTGTATTACATACTCGTTGACTCCAAAAAAGTCACTGAAAGTCAAACAACGACGTATTTTAGCAACTCATGTACGTCGTTAATATTTTTGAAAGTAGCGACATTAAGCGTCACTACGTCGCTGTATAAGCAATGTATTGTTTCGTTGCAAAACATAGGTAATTCAAAATTATTAGCAAGTTAGATAGACATCTCGGCGACATTTTGCTACAACAATGCTGACATGGAAAAAAATTCATGTCAGCATTTTAGTGACGTTTAACGATGAATTTGCAACTTCTATGGTACATATTAGTGACGTATTGGTACATGTTAGTGAAACATTTGGACATTGCTGAGCATCGTAAATTGTCGCATGAACTTCACTACTATGCACAAATAATTGAAATTTTTTTTGCAGTTTATAAAAAGATATAGCAGATGTTTATCATATATCATAGTTTATAAAAAGTAGACCCGATGTTACCCTCCGTTGAATTTTCTTGTTTTGTCAGACCCTATATTGGAAGAATTAACACTGGTAAATTTACATGCAGTTAATATGAATAATAAAATTAACTCACATGTAGTTAAGAAAGCTACAAATTTGCATTAGTTGTCAACTCCACAATCTCTTGTAAGACATAATCATTGCATGTATCGATGTCTTTGTAGTTCAAAGATTTGATACAAACAACTACTTTTGTGGAATCGAGATCCAGGAACCTATCTCCGATCTGGGCATTTGTTGACTTGATGTCACGATCCGGTCCCAATTTTTTGGGTCGAATCGGATCATGCCCAGCCTGCACCGTTGTTGAGACGGCGGCAGTAAGCTGTATCACTCATGCAAGTAATCAACAACATAAATTCTAATTGCCACAACTTTCGATAAATAAAACTTGCCCAAACCCAAAGTTTTCAAATACAACCCACAACTGAAATAAAATAATTGTCTTTCATAATATCATAAACTGGAAATAAAACTAAATGGCAGTCTCCTCATCATCATCCTCTGGTAGAACAGCCGGGTACAGCTCAGGATCATAGTAACTACTAATCAGTAGCTCTGCATCATCAATAGGACCGAAAAATATAGTCTCCAGTCAGGAGGAAGCTGTTGGCACATTTTATTTTGATTAATTAACAGCATCTTCGTAGTTTAGTCTTCTGTTCTTCAGATTCAAATATTCTTAGAAGATCGACTACATGGAGTTCTTCCGTTCAAGCGCAATCTTTTTCACTTTGAAGACTGGAGCAGTTACCGGCGTTCCCTGCATAAGACGGCGTCTTCCTGCTTAGAGTCTTCGAGTCTGTACTAGTCTAGGTATATCGGTAAACACCTAAGGACGGATGACAGTAAAAAACAAAGTCAAAAATCAAATACCTACAGAGCGGCATACCGACGGTATGCTTCGGCATACCGGCGGTATACCGTTTTTAGCATCCAGAAAGTTGCTGTGACGAATAGTCGGCATACCGACGACATGCTCCGGCATACCGGCGGTATACCGATCTTTATGTCCAGAAAGTTGCTGTGACAAATTGTCGGCATACCGACGGCATGCTCCGGCATACCGGCGGTATACCGTTTTTAGCAACCCAAAAGTTACTGTGATAAATTGTCGGCATACCAACGGCATGCTCCGGCATACCGGCGGTATACCATTTTTAGCAACTCAAAACTTGCTGTGACAAATTGTCGGTATACCGGCGGCATGCTCCGGCATACCGGCGGTATACCGAGTTTCAAATATTTGGTTTTTGAATTGCTCTGACTAGCATTAATGGCCGCATTTAATGCTCTCAAACGGTCATTAATATGACCGTTACTATTTGGCCGGTATACCGACGGTATGCCGCTGCATACCGACGGCATGCCGGTCTGTCTGTATTCAGAGCATTAAATGTCACCAACTCTTGGTTCTCTTATAAAAGAAAGTTCTCTCTCTCTTGAGCTTTCTCACCAACTCTTCCATAAATTTTCCAACAACCAAGAGCTCCACCATTAATACTCTTCTAAGCTTTTCATTGTCATCCTTTCCCAAAGTGCTAGAGTATTAAAGAGTTGTACATTTCGATCTTCACGTGTTAGAAGATCAACAAGTTCTCATTCTCTTTTGTTTGAAGTTGGCGGGCCTTCGTAAGAAAACTCGTGTGTAGAAGTTGGCGAGTCTTCGGATCCAAACTCGTGTTGAAGTTGGCGAGTTCTTCGGATCCAAACTCGTGTGTACTATTTGGTTAAATAGTGGATTAAAGCCGGAGAGAGTTCCGGGACTGGACTGCCTCAAAAGAGGATACCAGGATACATCCTTGCGTTTGATCTTTCTACTCTTTACTTTCAATTGTCTCTATTGCATCAATTGTTGTAGTTAATTTTTTATTTTCCTATTCACCCCCCTAGGGTTCTACAACTGGTATCAGAGCTTTGTTCTCTTGATTTGGATTTACACCCTTGAGTGATCCATGGCCTCTAATCCTAGTATCAACACGTTTCACAATGAGGGACACTCCACAAATAGGCCTCCCCTATTTGATGGTACCAACTACAACTACTGGAAGATTATGATGAGCATTTATCTAAAGTCCATAGATTTTGACTTATGGGATTGCGTGATAAATGGTCTTCCTACTCCTTCCAGAGCTATTGAGGATATTGCTTCTGACACCCTTCGGGACACTCTTTCTGAAAACATTAAGAAGCTTGCAAGTCGAGATGCCAAGGCAATGAATGCTCTTTATTATGCTCTCGACAGTAGTGAATTCAACCTAATCTCTACTTGCAAGACTTCCAATGAGATTTGGAAATTACTTGAAGTCACACACGAAGGAACTTCACAAGTGAAGGAGTCTAAGATTAGACTCACTCAAGAATATGAGTCTTTTAAAATGAAGCATGATGAATCTATACTTCTATGTTTACTCGATTTGGTGATATTATTAATCCTCTCTTCTCTCTTGGTAAGGAATATTCGGCTCATGAAAAGATCAGAAAAATCCTTAGAGGATTGACGAAAGTGTGGAGTCCTAAAGCTACCGCAATTATTGAAGGGAACGATCTAACTGTCATGAACCTTGAGACCCTCATGGGTAAGCTTATGACTCACGAGCTCGACATGATGGATCAAGAGGAATCCTCCACACAAGAGAAGACCAAAGAGAAGGAGAAGACTCTTGCTCTCAAAGCTTCAAAGTCTTACTCCAAGGAGAGCTCCGACGACAATGAGTCGGATGATGATGAAGAAATAGCTCTCACAGCTAAGCACTTTCGGAAATTCCTCAAATTCAACAAAGCCAATCGCTCCAGACGGGAAAATGAGGAAGATCCGGCGTGCTATCAATGTAGAAGACCCGGACATATCAAGCGGGACTGTCCGATGGATAAGAAGAGATTCACGCAAGTACGAGAAGCCAAGCAGAGGAAGCTCGTCCTCTAGAAAATTCGCCAACACTAGCATTTGGTGCGAGAGTGATGCTAGTGACTCCGACAATGACAAGGAGTGCAAACACAATGCTAATGTTTGCCTCATGGCTACTGATGAGGTACTTGATGATCTTTTCTTAAACACTCTTACCTATGATGATCTGGAGAAAGCCATTCTTGAATTACATGAAGACACAAAGGTGTTCGAAATAAATACAAGAAATCTCTTAAAGAGGTTGAGGCTCTTCAACTTGAAGTAGAGAGGCTCTCAAGCATTATTACTGATGTGAAGAGAAAATCTCCTATTTCTGACACGGATGAAATAGAGTCTTTGCGACTCAAGTTTCAAGAATCTCTTGACACCATCAAGAAAGGGATGAGATTCTATCCATAAGAAGCTCTATGAATTTGCTATGCGCAAATGTCAAGATGCTAATAGAGAGAATATGACACTTATTAAGTATAATGATCTTCTTACACGGAGCAAGAATGTAGGTAATAAGAATACCACTCACATGCATGCTCCAAGACACCCCCACACTCATCACAATGCTAGGCATAACTCTTACATGAACACTACACACAACTCCTTTTCTAACACAAGAAAAGGACCTTTTGTTAAGAAGAACACCTCACGTCATGCTTTTTACTATCATCATAACACTTATGGTAGAACTTCTCATACTAGAAACTCACATATGCACAACACTCACACTTCTTCTTCTAAATCCTCTTTGATGTGCAATTATTGTGGTTTGGTCGGTCACACTTCCAATTTTTGTTATACAGAAAACAAGTTGACATGAGAGTTCTTAAATGGGTTCCTAAGACTAACACTCATGGACCCATAAGATCATGGGTACCAAAATGTTCATCTTCAACTTATGTTGTAGGTGACGAATCCTTTCCATGCTAGAAGTAAGTGGATTCTCGATAGCGGTTGTTCACGGGCACATGACCGGTGATGCTTCACTTTTTACAACGCTATCGATGAAGAAGGAAGGACACGTCTCCTTCGGTAACAATCTTAAAGGTTATATTATTGGAAATGGTAATATCGGCTCTCCTCCTTATCCTTGTATTAATAATGTATGTCTTGTTACTAATCTCAAGCATAATCTCCTTAGTATTAGCCATCTTACAGATAATGGCTATGATATCAAGTTTGTTAAACTCAAATGCTACATTACCGATAGTTCTAATGGAACTATTGTTTATGAAGGCATTAGAGAAAACAATATTTATGTTCTTTATCTTGTTGAAGGCACTAACAATGACAGTTGCCTAGTTGCAAAGAACGATGAGAGTTGGCTTTGGCACATGAGGCTTGGACACGCCAACATGGACACCATCTCTCGCCTCACCTCCAAGAAGCTTGTACGAGGTCTCCCAAGCATCCCATTCAAAAAGGATATGGTTTGTGAAGAATGCGAGAAAAGTAAGTTGACCAAGTCATCCTTCAAGTCAATCAACTCTGTGAGTACTTCCAGACCCCTTCAACTTATCCATATGGATCTTTTTGGGCCTAGTAGAGTAGCTAGCCTTGGTGGCAAACTTATGCTTTCGTTTTAGTTGATGATTTTTCGAGATTTACTTGGGTTATTTTTCTTGCTTGCAAAAGTGATACTTTTCGTGAATTTGTTGCTTTTTGTAAACGTGTTCAAAATGAGAAAGGGTTTTCTATCAACAAAATTAGGAGTGATCATGGAGGAAAATTTGATAATGCTGATTTTAAAAGATTTTGTGAAAAGAATGGTTTTGGACATGATTTTGCTTGTCCACGTACTCCTCAACAAAATGGTGTTGTGGAGAGAAAGAATAGAACCCTTGGCGATATGGCACGGGTTATGTTAAACCAATATAAGCTCCCCCAATATTTTTGGACGGAAGCCGTTAATACGGCATGTCATGTTATTAATAGGGTCTTGATTAGACCTATTTCTAAAAAGACTCCTTATGAGCTTTGGTTTGACAAAATTCCCTCTATTGAATATTTCAAAGTTTTTGGTTGCAATTGTTTTATTTTGAATACCAAGGATAACCTAGGCAAGTTTGAAGAAAAAGCCTATGAAGGAATATTCCTTGGATACTCTACTCATAGTAAAGGTTTTCGTGTTTTAACAAAAGAAGTCTTATTGTCGAGAGTCAATAAATGTCTCTTTTAATGAACTCAACTCTTCTACATTCTCCTCTTCCGAGGACATTGATGACATCTCGTTTGGGTTGGAGAACTCCTCTAGTGAGGATCGTCCTTCTTCATCTAACAATGAAGTTGTGACCCCATCAAAAGAGTCTCCTCCTCTCGAGCCTCCTCAAAAGGATCTCCCAAAAGAATGGAGATTTGTCACCAATCATCCTAAGGAGCTTATCATTAGGGATCCTTCCTCAAGTGTTAGCACAAGATCCGCCACTCATGATCTTTGTGCAAATGTGGCTTTTATCTCTCAAATAGAGCCTAAAAATATTATGATGCTTTTCTTGATGAGTTTTGGATGATAGCTATGCAAGAGGAGCTAAATCAATTTGAGCGAAGCAAGGTTTGGGAACTTGTCCCAAAACCTAGCAATCATCCCATTATTGGAACTAAATGGGTGTTTCGTAACAAACTTAATGAAGATGGGTTAGTGACTCGTAACAAAGCTCGACTTCCCCGTGCTTGGTATGAGCGTCTTAGCTCTTTTCTTGTTTCTCACAATTTTTCAAAGGGAAAAGTTGACACCACACTTTTTATTAAATCCCATGATGGGACTCTCTTATTTGTTCAAATTTATGTTGATGATATTATTTTTGGTTCTACTAACAACACATTTTGTGTAGAATTTGCCAAAGTTATGCAGGAAGAGTTTGAAATGAGTATGATGGGTGAACTTTCTTTCTTCTTGGGGTTACAAATCAAACAAGGACCAAAAGGAACCTTCATCAATCAAGCAAAATATACAAAGGATCTCCTCAAGCGTTTCGACCTCGACTCATCCAAATCAATGAGGACTCCTATGGCCACAACGACAAAGCTTGACAATGATGAAGATGGCACATCGGTCGACATTCGTAAGTATAGAGGTATGATTGGTAGCTTACTTTTTTTAACTGCTAGCCGTCCGGATATCATGTTTAGTGTTTGCTTGTGTGCACGATATCAAGCCAACCCAAAGGAATCACATTTGAGTGCCGTTAAGCACATTTTTCGTTATCTCAAAGGCACCATTAACATGGGTCTTTGGTATCCGAAATCCTCATCCTTTGAGCTTCATGGCTTTTCGGACGTGGATTTTGCCGGATGCAAGATTGACCGAAAAAGTACTAGTGGCACATGTCAATTCCTAGGGAAGTCTTTGGTATCGTGGTTTAGTAAGAAGCAAAATTCTGTTGCACTTTCTACCACTGAGGCAGAATATATTGGGCTGGTTGTTGTTGTGCACAAATTCTTTGGATGTCACAAACACTTTTAGATTATAGCATTTCTCATTCATGCACCCCTATTAAATGTGATAACACTAGCTCTATCAATCTCACGAAAAACCCGATTTGTCACTCACAGCACGAAGCACATTGAAATTAGACACCATTTTCTTCGTGACCATCAACAAAAAAGAGATATTCGTCTTGAATTTATTGATACTACCTTTCAATTAGCCGATATTTTTACTAAACCACTCCCGGAAGATCGCTTCACTTTCCTTTGCCGTGAACTAGGCATTTTATCTTTCGATCCATAATCCCTCACGGCCGACACACCGACGGTATACAGCGGTATACCGGTGGCATGCCGTTTTTTTAAATCAGAATTAGGTTCTGTTTCGAAACTCGGCATACCGTCGGTACACGTCGGTATACCGCCGGTATGCCGGACGGAGGCGGACAGGACACCTACTCAGGATCCGGGCCCACTTTTTATCTCTCTTTCTTTATTCTTTTTATCCTACCTTTATTCCCTCTCATCCATCCCATCCCTCATAACTACCCATCTCCTCAACTCCCATCTTATTTATTACTCTTCAAATCACTTTCCCCCTTTCTCTCCTCTTTTTACTCCACTCTCATTAATTCAAACCCATCATCTTTTTATATCCCCTCTTTACTCCTCCTCTACAACCGTTCCCTCCCTCCTCCCCTTTCAAATCATCTCTTCATCTTCCTCCTCCTCTTTAAAATCTTCCTTCTTCCCTCACTTCTCCTACTCCTCCTTCATCCACTCCAAAGAACCAAAACCTAATCTCTCTTCATGGCTAACCCTAAGCGCCCCCGATCCTCCTCCTCCTCCTTGTTCAACCCCTTCGTCCCGGTGGCGCTACCTACCGGCTATGACCAACGCATCTTCTTCAACTCTCTGGCGGCCGAGCTTTGGTTCCAGCACTTCGCCCATCACAACGTGTTCAAGGGACGGGGCGATCAACTGGAACCTCTTCCCCAGCCACGTCCCCTTGTTTGACGATGCCGGACTCTCATCTCTACTTCGACGCCAAATCCCCGTCTACCCCGCTGCTGTCCGACTTTTCTATTGCAACTTGAGAGGGGACGACGATGATCCATCCGCCATTCAATCTATGATCAATGACCGTCACTTCCGTCTAACATCTCGGGAAGTGGAGAACATTTAGGCATCCCGGACAAAGGGGAAACGTTACCATCCTTGGGTGCTCTCAAACTCCTCGGCGGCGTCACCTTTCGACGAATTCTGCCGTATCATCTGCAAGGGTCCCAACCCTTCTGCCATCCCGGCCCTCTCTGTCCAGCTGGAGCCGTTTTACTACGAGCTCCATCGGATAGTGTGCCACACTCTATTTCCTAAGGACGGGAACCATGACGCAATCACCGGTGATGCCCTCGTCTGCATGTATTATCTCTATGCCCGGAAGCGATTCTCCTTCCCGAAGACTCTTCTTCTGCTCTTCCGGCGTGTCCTGCCTTCGGGGAAGCAGAACCTCTACTATGGCTCCCTTATCACTCTACTTCTGGAGGCCAAACAAGTTGACCTATCTCTCTGCTCCTCGGATGGCGTCCCCTCATATCTTGCTGTCTCCCGTACCCTTGCTGGTGCCTCCACTTCCCGTACCTCATCTTCCCAAGAGCAACCGGCATCCACTCCTGCTGCTCCCACATCTACCCCTCCTGCTTCGGGCCGTTATATGCCGCTCACTCAGCATCACTTTGATTTGCGTATGGCCCAGGCGGAGGAGCAGATGCGGGCCCACACTCGTGGACTTGGCGCCCTGATCTAGTCCCGTTTCCACGATCAGGGGTACTTTATTCAGCGCACTCTTCAAGACCGTGATGCTTTTCTGGATCTTAATCTTCAGGATCCCATGTACACGGTCCCACGCTTCTCTGACCCCAATGCCTATGGGTTTATGTACCCTGACGACATTGATCCTTTGGCGCCTTCCAGCAAGCTCAGGGTGATGATGACGATCCGGCTGATGAGTAGGGATGGATTCCCTTTTGGGTGATGGTCTCGTGTTATGCGTGTTTTAGTTTTATGTGTTTGTTTTTATGCTGTCTTTTGTGGTCCTTCGGGGACCGGTGTGTGGTTGGTACTTGTTGTTTGCTGTCCTTCGGGGACTTTATCTATAGTTATCTCTAGTGTCCGGCTCTCGTTGTGGAGAGTCTTTTATTTTTTCACTGTGATATGTATGGGTCAAGCATGTATTCCTTTTTTACTTCAATATATTAATGCATGCTTCTCTTTATATACTCGTGTCATTTTCTTTATGCATATTTTCTATTGTTATCCCCATCTTTGACTAAGTGACAAAGGGGGAGAAATCGTATTGAGGGGGAGCTGTCTACCTACGGGGGAGCTACTCCCAGAAGATGCTATCTCTCTCTTTTGTCAATTATCAAAATGGGGGAGTTTGTTGGTACATTTTATTTTGATTAATTAACAGCATCTTCGAAGTTTAGTCTCATGTTCTTCAGATTCAAATATTCTTAGAAGATCGACTACATGGAGTTCTTCCGTTCAAGCGTAATCTCTTTTACTTTGAAGACTGGAGCAGTACCGGTGTTCCCTGCATAAGACGGCGTCTTCCTGCTTAGAGTCTTCGAGTCTGTACTAGTCTAGGTATATCTGTAAACACCTAAGGACGGATGACAGTAAAAAGAACAAAGTCAAAAATCAAATACCTACAGAGCGGCATACCGGCGGTATGCTTCGGCATACCGGCGGTATACCGTTTTTAGCATCCAGAAAGTTGCTGTGACGAATAGTCGGCATACCGACGGCATGCTCCGGCATAACGGCGGTATACCGATCTTTATGTTCAGAAAGTTGCTGTGACAAATTGTCGACATACCGACGGCATGCTCTGGCATACCGGCGGTATACCGTTTTTAGCAACCCAAAAGTTGCTGTGACAAATTGTCGGCATACCAACGGCATGCTCCGGCATACCGGCGGTATACCGTTTTTAGCAACTCAAAACTTGCTGTGATAAATTGTCGGCATACCGGCGGCATGCTCCGGCATACCGGCGGTATACCGAGTTTCAAATATTTGGTTTTTGAATTGCTCTGACTAGCATTAATGGCCGCATTTAATGCTCTCAAACGGTCATTAATATGACTGTTACTATTTGGCCGGTATACCGACGGTATGCCGCTGCATACCGACGGCATGCCGGTCTGTCTGTATTCAGAGCATTAAATGTCACCAACTCTTGGTTCTCTTATAAAAGAAAGCTCTCTCTCTCTTGAGCTTTCTCACCAACTCTTCCATAAATTTTCCAACAACCAAGAGCTCCACCATTAATACTCTTCCAAGCTTTTTATTGTCATCCTTTCCCAAAGTGCTAGAGTATTAAAGATTTGTACATTTCGATCTTCACGTGTTAGAAGATCAACAAGTTCCCATTCTCTTTTGTTTGAAGTTGGCGAGCCTTCGTAAGAAAACTCGTGTGTAGAAGTTGGTGAGTCTTCGGATCCAAACTCGTGTTGAAGTTGGCGAGTTCTTCGAATCCAAACTCGTGTGTACTATTTGGTTAAATAGTGGATTAAAGCCGGAGAGAGTTCCGGGACTGGACTGCCTCAAAAGAGGATACCAGGATACATCCTTGTGTTTGATCTTTCTACTCTTTACTTTCAATTGTCTCTATTGCATCAATTGTTGTAGTTAATTTTTTATTTCCCTATTCACCCCCCCTAGGGTTCTACAGAAGCAAAGTACAATTCATGATATTTTAACAATTGAAATAATAATGGAGTTATGCATTTTTAAACAATTTGAAATAGATAGTTTTCCAGCAGTTAAAACAGTGTGATGTGAATAGGCAATAAATATGACCGGATTGGATTATGCAGTTGTATCCTATTGATACGATATGGCTTATCCCCGTGTGTATGAGGGGTAAGCTAACACAGTCATTATACTATTTTGGATGTGGTCATACTCATTACACTACTCCCCAGTACCCAACAGTTAAACAGTTAATACTCTCAGAGAGAGTTTCGTGTTGCCTCGTGGTTTAAATTTACAATAAAACTATTACTAAATAATTGTAAACTACCACAAACTGTACTTGCCTTGGTTTGACTGGAATGAGGATAATGACTCCAAGATGAATTTCAGACTTGTCCTTGAAATCCTACAATCGAGAAGTCTGCCTTAGATTCCAAAAATTTCCATGCTAGATGTGCTAGTTACAATCTCTAAATTCGTCCTAGTCGATTTTTAATATTTATTATACTAACACAAACGAAACTCGATTATCTAATGCGTTACCTTTACTTATGATGGAAAGATTATTTTATATTTAATTTCGGAAAAACTTTGTATTTATCAGTTTATTGGCAAAACTTGGCATTTTATAATTTATATAATAAAACTACATTTTTCTTTAAATGAGAAAAAACGTGAAACTTGTTAAATAACAACTTGTAATTTTTTTCCTAATTTATTTAATGTGAGAAAACAATATTGATTTTCTATAAAATAGTTATTTTACTATTTTACGTGTTTACGTCAACCACAACCAGAAAAGAATAAAAATTTAACTAATTTATTACAAAACCACAGAAATAATAAAACTGGGCTTATACCCTTTACAGACCATTTTACATGAATTTAAATAAGAAGAAAACTTTGGTTAGTCTCTAAAAATTATCCTACAATTTAATTACAAAATAGATAATAATTTAAATTAAATTGAATTAATTTATGAGTCTCAGATATTGGTCCAATCGTCAAAAATAGCTAATGCCTCAACGTCCGGAACAATGCCGGTTTCGTTTTCATTTCGCTAAGGGCCCATTGACCGATACGGTCGTTGCCCAAAAATCTAATTTACAAATATTTTCGAAAATCGATTTGAAAATCCATTTATAAAGTTTTATAAAAATTTCGGCAGCATTCCCTCTATTTTCGGGATAACCCAAAACTGGAAAAATGCTCCAACAACACACAAATAATATCCCAAACCAGGGAAACTCTACTTATTCAATCCACCGATAATATTAACCCAAAAATAATATCAAACCCAAAAATATATAACCACAGCACGTTTTTGAAGCATATTCGGAAGACCGAAATTACCCGAAAACCCAAAATATCACGGAAGTATACCAAAACAAATTACTGATTTAAACCGAGAAAATCACAGAGCTATTCCGAAGCTAACTCGGAAATTCCCGAGAAGCCGACAGAACATTTCCGAAGGAAATTCGAAAAACCCAAAATTAACCCAGAAAATCCACAGAACCAACTCTAAATCAAAGCCACAGAACCAACTCTAAAACACAGAACGTTTCCGAAAGGTTTTCGGAAAACTCGAAAATGTCTCGCTTACCGAATTTCCGGGGAATTTGTGGACCAAATTCATCACAGACTATAAAGATGGAAACGGGACAACGAAAATATACCAGAAATTGCTCGGCTAGAGCTCTCAGGTGAATTTTGGAGAAAAAGAACTCTGCGGACAGCGTCTCGGGCTCGGGTCAACGTCTCGTCGTGGTTCGGCTGCGTGTACAGCACCCGAGCTTGGAAAAGACAGCGGCGGAGTGCCGCAGAACAGCACCGGAGAACGGGAAGGTCGGCGGGAAAGCCGGCGGGGTCGGGCACGCACGGATGGCGGCTGGGGCTGGTTATCGGTGGGCGTCGGCCTCGGAAAGGTAGCGCCGGGCAGAGGAGGCGGTGGATCCGACCTAGGGTCGACCTCGACGTAGGTCGGGAGGAACTCCGGGAGGTGGAGCTCGGTTAGGGCACAAAAAATTGGGGAAAGTTGGAATAGTGATGGAGAGGGATGAAGAGAGGGGTTTATATAGGGTGGAAAGAGTTTGAGGGTTACCGGAAGAGGAGGGGGCGGCCGTTCGGGGAGGTCGGCGGTCGCCGGAGTGATGGCAGTGGCGGCGGTTTTGGCAGGGTCGGCCAAGAGCCGAAGACCCCTCAATTCTCAACAGAAAACCCTCAGAAAGAAAATGAAGAGAATTGTTATAAAGTCTCTCTCTCTCCATAGTAATATTGGGTTAAGGATTAAAACCAAAAGCTTTGGGTTTCATGGGCTTATGGTTTAAAATGGTTAATATTTATTTTTAAGAGTTGGGCTAACAAGACTTGGCCCCAAATAATAGTTAATGGAAAATAAATCATTCTTAATGGGTTTTATAGATTTATAGGTTGTTGGGCCTTAACATATAGGTTTTGTTTTTAAAGAAAATTTCTTTTCTTTATAAATACTAGAGTAATTCGAAAAATAGATTTGTGCTCAAAAATGGGTTCGGGACAGGGCCAGACAACGAAAAATCCAATATTTAAAATAATAATTTTAATCTAACACAATATTAATTAATTAGAAAATTACGGGTTTTGACTAAAATTTCCAGAATTAATAATTTTCTAAAAAATATATTTTCCTAAATTAACAACTAATAATTAATTAAAATAATTAAATAATTAACTAAAAGTTACGGGTTTCACAACCTTCCCTCCTTAGAAAATTTCGTCCTCGAAATTAAAGGATAGGGTTAGGAATTACCTCAGGTCTCAAACAAGTACGGGTACTGCTCCCGCATCTCATCTTCTCGCTCCCAGGTAGACTCGCCTGGGGAATCGTGCCTCCACATAACTCTGACTATGGGAGTCACCGAAGTCCTGGTCCTTTTCTCGCCTCTGTCCAAAATCGCCACAGGCTTCTCTGGTACTGTAAGGCTGGGTCCAATCTCCAGCTCTGAATGGTCCAAGATGTGACTCGGATCTGGGATGTAGCGTCTGAGCTGCGAAACGTAGAAGACGTTGTGCACGCCCTCAAGATTAGCTGGTAGAGCTAACCGATACGCTACTTCACCAATTCGGCTCAAAACTTCAAATGGTCCGATATATCTGGGACTCAGCTTCCCAGCTCTGCCAAATTGGATAGTTCCTCTGGTAGGAGAAATCTTCACAAAGACACTATCTCGTTCTTCAAACTCCAGTGGTCGACGACTGCTATCTTCCCAATGCTTCTGTCTGTCTTGGACAATCCTGAGTTTGTCTCTAATGACCTTCACCTTCTCTGCTGCGTCAGTCACCATTTCAGGCCCCAGCAGTACTCTTTCTCCTACGTCGTCCCATGCAAGTGGAGTGCGGCGACGATGTCCATAAAGAGCTTCAAATGGTGTCATACCAATACTAGCTTGGTAACTATTGTTGTAGGAGAATTCCACTAAATGCAAGTGGTCTTCCCAAGATCCTCCAAATTCCAAGATGTAAGATCTCCGCATATCTTCTAACATCTGGATGGTCCTCTCCGATTGTCAGTCAGTTTGGGGATGGTAGGCTGTGCTGAACTTCAGTTTTGTTCCCAAGCTGTCATGCAAACTCTTCCAAAAGTGAGAGGTAAATCTAGTATCTCGGTCAGATACAATACTTATCGTTACTCCATGAATCCGGTAGATGTGTCGCATGTATAGTGCTGCCAACTTCTCGGGGGATAAACCAACCTTGAAGGGGATAAAGTGAGATGACTTCGTCAGTCGGTCCACTATAACCCAAATAGCATCCTTCCCTCCTTGGGATCGAGGCAATCCTGACACAAAGTCCATTGTTATATGCTCCCATTTCCACTCGGGAATGTCCAGCGGCTGTAGAAGTCATGCGGGTCTCTGTCTGCTAGCCTTCACTTGTTGACAAATCAAGCATCTGGCCATAAATCTGGATACATCCTTCTTTATTCCATACCACCAAACAATGGTACGCATATCCCAATACATCTTATTAGCTCCAGGATGTATGGAATACTGTGACTGGTGCGCTTCTTGCATCAGCTCATTCCTCAGTTCGCCAGATGGTATACACAGCCTCGTACCATTCTTTAATGCTCCGTCACTGGCGATAGAGAATCCTTCAAATGTTCCTGCTAGCACTTGATCTCTGAGTTTGGAAAGCGTCTCGTCTTGGAATTGTGTCTTCTTAACTTTGTCCATCAGACTTGAACGCAATTGCAACTGCATCGTAGTTGAATCAGCTCCAGGTACAATAGCTTCTCGTCCCAGTTCTTTCATCTTTTCCTCAGGCAGTACAATCTCCAGACCAAGCTTCTCTATGTCCTCCAACAAGTGCCGCTCCTTAGTTAAGAACATCACCACTGGGTATCGACTAAGGGCATCTGCAACCACATTAGCCTTATCCGGATGGTACTGTAAGTCGTTGTCAAAATCCTTCATCAGCTCTAGCCATCTTCTTTGTCTCATGTTCAGCTCCTTCTGAGTGAAAACATATTTCAGACTTTTGTGGTCTGTATATATTTCTACTCTCTCTATAGAGATAATGCTTCCGTAGCTTCAAAGCAAAGATGACTGCAGCAAGCTCCAGATCATGTGTGGGATAGTTCTTCTCATGAGTCCGTAATTGCCTAGATGCGTAAGCAATCACTTTCCCATGTTGTTGAAGAACGTAACCCAGTCCTTTTCCAGAGGCATCACTGTAGATTTAGAAACCGCCGGTACCTGCGGGTAGCACAAGTATCGGTGCTGTGGTAAGTCTCTTCTTCAGTTCCTCAAACGATGTCTGGCAAGCTTCCGTCCAGATAAACTCTTCTTTCTTCCGAGTAAGCTTCGTCATTGGTTCAGCAATCTTGGCAAAATCCTCCACAAACTTTCAGTAGTAGCCAGCCAAGCTCAAGAAACTTCTGATTTCAGCAACTGAGCTTGGGGTAGACCACTTCTCAACAGCAGCAATCTTCTTAGGGTCCACCGAAATTCCTTCTCCTGTGACAACATGGCCAAGAAAATCCACCTTGTCTAGAAAGAATTCACATTTTGATAGCTTACCATATAGCTTCTCTTTCCTCAAAGTTTCCAGAACTTTCCTGAGGTGCTCTTCATGCTCCTCTTTAGTCTTCGAGTAGATCAGGATGTCATCGATGAAGATAACGACAAACTGATCTAGGTATTCATGGAAAATCTTGTTCATAAGGTTCATGAACACAGCATGAGCATTCGTCAGTCCAAACAGCATGACCAAGAATTCAAACTGCCCATACTTGGTGTTGAATGCCGTCTTGGGAATGTCCTCCTTTCTGACCTTGATCTGATGGTAGCCGGATCTGAGGTCTATCTTCGAGAACACCATGGCTCCACTGAGTTGGTCAAACAGGTCATCGATCCGGGACAGAGGGTACTTGTTCTTGATGGAGATATTGTTCAGCATCCGGTAGTCGATGTACATCCTTATAGTTTCGTCCTTCTTGGAAACAAACAAGACAGGTGCTCCCCAGGGTGAAGCTCTGTATCGGATAAATTCCAAAGCCTTCAGTTCATTGATCTGATCCTTCATCTCCTTTGCCTCCTTCGGGTTGACTCTGTAGCATCCCTTAGAAATAGGGAAAGAGCCGGGGACTAGGTCAATGGTGAACTCTATGTCTCGGTCTGGGGGTAACCCGGGAAGACTATCAGGGAAGACATCCATAAATTCTACTATGATAGGATGGGGAGGTCCGGGTTCTTCTGTGATAGAGGTGTAGGTAACACACTCCATATCCTCCAGAGTTCGAGAGATTTCAAACTCCGACTCTCCAGGTGGGCTGAAGACTACACATCCTCTGTGACAGTCTATCAGCGCATGCTGCTTACTCAACCAGTCCATCCCTAGGACTACATCATAGTTGGGTAAGGGCATCACAAGCAAATATGCTATGAATTGGTGGCCTGATATAGTGATAGGGCAGTTACAGGTCTTAGTGATGGGTAGGGGTCCTCCACTGGTCATAACCCTACATATTTTCTTGCTAAAGCCCGTATCTATGTGGTGTGCAGAGATAAATTTTATGGATATAAAACTATGTGATGCACCCGAATCAAATAAAGCTAAGGCAAGATAGGAATGCACATAAATGAAACCTACGATGACATCAGCTGTAGGTTCCTGCTCTGGCTCTTGTTCCTCTGCTGCTAGGGCAAAATCTCGCCCAGTCTTCTGTTGATGCTGCCCAAATTGTTGTTGCTGAGTGGACAGAGGACCTTTCTGCTGAGTTGCTCCAGTCCGGTGGACTGATGAGGGGCAGTCCTTCACTTGGTGGGTGGCAGACCCACAAACTAGGCAGTATCCTAGCCTCTTCCTGCAGATGTTTGACTGATGCCCTGGCCTCTTACAAAAATTACAGACAGGGATCTGCCTCTGAGGTGCTCTATCATTGTTTCTCGCCTGCTGGTGCTACTGCTGATGGTGAGGAGGCCGATTGTTGTTGTTGTTGGGCTTCTTCTGATTACCCTGGAAGTTGTTAGTTCCAGGATAATCCCTTTTTGAGCGAGCTGGTTGACTCTTCTCTATATCTTGAGCTCGCTCCAGGATCCTTTCATAGGTCTTAGCACCGCCTGAGATCACATGGGTGCGGATCTCCTCTCGCAGCCCATATCTGAACCTTTCAGCACGGTCATCAGGGTTAGCTACCAAGTTCTTGGCAAAATGGCTGAGTTGGCCGAATTCTGTCGCATATTCTCCAACAGTCATATTTCCTTGCTTCAGGTTCTGAAATTGCCTCTCCATCTCCCGCAACTCTGATGTTGGGAAGAACTTTCTCTGGAACAACCTCTTGAAGGTGTCCCAGTCAAGCTGCTTGTCCTGGAGTCGGGGTTCATTCCGATACCGGGTGCTTGCTACACTTTGCAGTTGGAGTCCCACTGCTTCAGCCTTGAGGTCCTCTGGAAGTCGAGCGACGCTTAGGAGATGCTCCATGCTATCGAGCCATTCATCGGCATAGACGATTCCCTCGGTTCCCTTAAAGGGTCGAGGGTTCTGCGTCTTGAAACTCTCAATATCGCCCACCTTGGCAATATGATCCCCATTAATTTAAATGGCCTTAATGTTACATAAATTAATCCTTAGATTTATGTTTACCTTGGCAGGCCTTGGTTCATGTTGAGCTGCTTCTCCTCTCTCCAGTGCAGCCATAGCCACATTATGGGCATTCTCCATGCCTTCTCTCATAATCGCCGTCTGTTCGCAATGAGCTTCAGCTTGAGTTCTCTGGGCTTCTAGCACTCCTCGTAGAAGACCTATGAGGTCGATGGGGTCCACAGGCACCGGTGGAGCAGCTGGAGTGGGTACTACCACAGGGGCCTGCATCTCCGTCTGGAAAGATGATGGATCCGCCGTTGTATTATGGGGACGGTCGGCCAGCTGTCGAGGTGTAGGATCCGGACTTGGTTGGGGAGGTGGGGTATGATATGGTGAAGATACCCCATCGCCAGCAGGATTTGTGGCCATATTCTGGAAGGTTTAGGATATAAACATAAGCAAGGTTGCCTGCTAGTCTATAACAAGCAAAATATTTATAATATATAAAATGGTCCTATGTTGTGACAAATTAATGTTCTAGTGTTCTAAATGTCTCTAGATAAATTTTTCCTAAGTTGTTGATTGTTTTGGACCTGCATGGGCCACCACTAAAAACATGTCACGACCCGGTCCCAATTTCTTGGGTCGAATCGGATCATGCCCAGCCTGCACCGTTGTTCAGACGGCGGCAGTAAGCTGTATCACTCATGCAGATAATCAACAACACAAATTCTAATTGCCACAACTTTCGATAAATAAAACTTGTCCAAACACAAAGTTTTCAAATACAACCCACAACTGACATAAAATAATTGTCTTTCATAATATCATAAACTGGAAATAAAACTAATTGGCAGTCTCCTCATCATCATCCTCTGGTAGAACAGCCGGGTACAGCTCAGGATCATAGTAACTACTAATCAGTAGCTCTACATCAACAATAGGACCTAAAAATATAGTCTCCAGTCAGGAGGGAGCAAAGTACAATTCATGATATTTTAACAATTGAAATAATAATGGAGTTATGCATTTTTAAACAATTTAAAATAAATAGTTTTCCAGCAGTTAAAATAGTGTGATGTGAATAGGTAATGAATATGACCGGATTGGGTTGTACAGTTGTATCATATTGATACGATATGGCTTTATTCCCGTGTGTATGAGAGGCAAGCTAAGACAGTCATTATATTATTTTGGATGTGGTCATACTCATTACACTACTCCCCCAGTACCCAACAGTTAAACAGTCAATGCTCTCAGAGAGAGTTCCGTGTTGCCTCGTGGTTTAAATTTGCAGTAAAACTATTACTAAATAATTATAAACTACCACAAACTGTACTTGCCTTGGTTTGACTGGAATGAGGATAATGACTCCGAGATGAATTTCAGACTTGTCCTCGAAATCCTACAATCGAGAAGTCTGCCTTAGATTCCAAAAATTTCCATGCTAGATGTGCTAGTTACAATCTCTAAATTCGTCCTAGTCAATTTTTAATATTTATTATACTAACACAAACGAAACTCGATTATCTAATGCGTTACCTTTACTTTTGATGGAAAGATCATTTTATATTTTAATTCGGAAAAACTTTGTATTTATCAGTTTATTGGCAAAACTTGGCATTTTATAATTTATATAATAAAACTACATTTTTCTTTAAATGAGAAAAAATGTGAAACTTGTTAAATAATAACTTGTAATTTTTTCCTAATCTATTTAATGTGAGAAAATAATATTGATTTTCTATAAAATAGTTATTTTACTATTTTACGTGTTTACGTCAACCACAACCAGAAAAGAATAAAAATTTAACTAATTTATTACAAAACTACAGAAATAATAAAACTGGGATTATGCCCTTTACAGACCATTTTACATGAATTAAAATAAGAAAAAAAATTTGGTTAGTCTCTAAAAATTATCCTACAATTTAATTACAAAATAAATAATAATTTAAATTAAATTGAATTAATTTATGAGTCTCAGATATTGGTCCAATCGTCAAAAATAGATAATGCCTCAACGTCCGGAACAATGCCGGTTTCGTTTGCATTTCGCTAAGGGCCCATTGACCGATACGGTCGTCGCCCAAAAATCGAATTTATAAATATTTTCGAAAACCGATTTGAAAATCCATTTATAAAATTTTATAAAAATTTCGGCAGCATTCCCTCTATTTTCGAGATAACCCAAAACTGGAAAAATGCTCCAACAACACACAAATAATATCCCAAACCAGGGAAACTCTACTTATTCAATCCACCGATAATATTAACCCGAAAATAATATCAAACCCGAAAATATATAACCACAGCACGTTTCCGAAGGATATTCGGAAGACCGAAATTACCCGAAAACCCAAAATATCACAGAAGTAAACCAAAACAAATTACAGATTTAAACCGAGAAAGTCACAGAGCTATTCTGAAGCTAACTCGAAAATTCTCGAGAAGCTGACAGAACATTTCCGAAGGAAATTCGAAAAACCCGAAATTAACCCAGAAAATCCACAGAACCAACTCTAAAACACAGAACGTTTCCGAAAGGTTTTCGGAAAACCCAAAAATGTCTCGCTTACCGAATTCTCGGGAAATTCGTGGACCAAATTCATCACAGACTATAAAGATGGAAACGGGACAACGGAAATATACCAGAAATTGCTCGGCTAGAGCTCTCAGGTGAATTTTAGAGAAAAAGAACTCTGCGGACCGCGTCTCGGGCTCGGGTCAACGCCTCGTCGTGGTTCGGCTGCGTGTACAGCACCCGAGCTTGGAAAAGACAGCAGCGGAGTGCCGCGGAACAGCACCGGAGAACGGGGAGGTCGGCCGGGAAGCCGACGGGGTCGGGCGCGCACGGCCGGCGGCTGGGGCTGGTCGCCGGTGGGTGTCGGCCTCGGGAAGGTGGCGCCGGGCAGCGGAGACGGTGGATCCGGCCTGGGGTCGACCTCGGCGCGGGTCGGGAGGAACTCCGGGAGGTGGAGCTCGGTTAGGGCACAAAAAATTAGGGAAAGTTGGAATAGTGATGGAGATGGATGAAGAGAGGGGTTTATATAGGGTGGAGAGAGTTTGGGGGTTACCGGAAGAGGAGGGGACAGCCGTTCGGGGAGGCCAGCGGTCGCCGGAGTGATGGCGGTGGCGACAGTTTTGGCAGGGTCGGCCAAGAGCCGAAGACCCCTCAATTCTCAACAGAAAACCCTCAAAAAGAAAATGAAGAGAATTGTTATAAAGTCTCTCTCTCTCCATAGTAATGTTGTGTTAAGGATTAAAACCAAAAGCTTTGGGTTTCATGGGCTTATGGTTTAAAATGTTTAATATTTATTTTTAAGAGTTGGGCTAACAAGACTTGGCCCCAAATAATAGTTAATGGAAAATAAATCATTCTTAATGGGTTTTATAGATTTATGGGTTGTTGGGCCTTAACATATAGGTTTTGTTTTTAAAGAAAATTTCTTTTCTTTATAAATACTAGAGTAATTCGAAAAATAGATGTGTGCTCGGAAATAGGTTCGGGACAGGGCCAGACAACCAAAAATCCAATATTTAAAATAATAATTTTAATCTAACACAATATTAATTAATTAGAAAATTACGGGTTTTGACTAAAATTTCCAGAATTAATAATTTTCTAAAAAATGTATTTTCCTAAATTAACAACTAATAATTAATTAAAATAATTAAATAATTAACTAAAAGTTACGGGTTTCACACTTGACCTAAATCCATTCGTCACACAATAGCTTGGCTAGATTTTGACGGCATAAATTGACCTTGGCTAGAGTTCTAATAGATTCATTCTCCGGTATTGTGTCTGGACGATTGACTTAAATACCAAAGAAGCGTTATTAATGTCAACATGTCAACTGAGCAGCCCTTACCTCATCGTCATTCAGATATCTCTTCTTCATTTTTTTCGAAGGCTTTTCAAAAGTATTGAATACTTTCAGTATTGCATTATTGGATTCACGATATTCGTCTCCATTTTTCGGATTTTTGGTTCTATTAGTAGCAACATGAGGAATGAAATATATCGAGTAAAAGTTTATAATCTTTTCGAGAACATATGCTTCAGTAATAGAACCCTCGACCCATGCCTCAAATTTTACCTTCCTTTTAGGTGGTTCATATGATGTTCGAATGAGTATATCCACCGATAACCAACAACCCACCAATACGTACCTCATAGGAAAGAGTTGGAAAACGCTCCATAGATGGAGCCAAAGAATTCAGAAGGAAAAACCCTCTCGAGCTTGTGTATTGTTACCGCAATGTCCTCCTCTTTTTATTTTAGACAATCAACAAGCAACTTAGTAGAACAAAAATCTCTGGAGTATATGATAAGCTCTGTCCACGGATCGCAAACGACGAGAGGTAAGAATTTCCAAAATTAGCAAGTGACATAGCCATCAAGTTAGTACCCTCCCCCTAACGGTGTTAAACAGAAATAGAAAATGACACAATTACCCTTCACATTCTCTCCCCTTCTCTATTCCCAGCCCCCCTTCTCTCTCCAGCGATGGTAGCCGGAGGCGATAAGTAGCAGCAGCAGAAGCAACATAGTGGGCCGCGCGTGTGGGCGCACAGCCGGACGGTGTGGAGGAGGGAGACGCGCCGACGCAGGGCTGCTCGAACGGCAAAGGGGCGGGGGTCGTGAGTATGGGCTCACAGCCGGGAAGTGCGTAGGAGGGAGGCGCGGTAGCGCGGGACTGCTCGGACAGCGAAGGCACGGGGGGTTGCCGGGGCGTGAGGCTGATCGGGCCATGACGGGGGCACGGGACTGCTCGGACCACGGCGGGGCACGGCGGTGCTCAGGTCGGCACAGGGGCACGGGAGTGCTCAGGTCGGTGCGGAGGTCGCAGGAGGGCCACGGGTGGTGTGGGGACGCGGGGCTGCTCTGGCCGGTGCGATCGTGGGGGGCCACGGGTGCCGTAGGGGTGGAGGGGTGCGGGGGATCGCTGGTGGGGTCGACGGGGGGAGGGGTCTGGCAGCTGCCGGAGGAGGGAGGGGGAGGGGGTGGCTGGAATGGAGGAAGATGGAGATGGAGATGGGAGGGGGGTATTTTAGAAAAATTTTATTTTTTAAAAAAAAATTTAATGGAAAAGTTATGTTTAACTAACCGAGTGTATCAAATTAAAAGTTTACAATAGTTGAGGGTATTAAGTTAATACATATAAAAGTTGAGGGTATCAAGTTGAAAACGCTAATAATTGAAGGTATCAAATTATAATTTTGCTTAAAAATAATTTAGAAGAACAACTTAGGAGGACGAAAATTATTATTCATATATCATTCCCCCATTAGCTCTTTAGCAAATACTCATCAGAAAAATGAAAATAAAAAATTGATAACGTTTCGCATCAGCAGTTAACGTGTGCAAGTGTCGTAAGGTTGTGCCGTTTCATCTTGGAAGTCAATATATGAGTCATGGTTTTTTCGAGCCGGTCCGGGCCGGCCTACGGGCCATTGTCTGCGGGCCAGACCGGGTTCGGGCCGGTCCAGGACCGGCCCAAGCGAAATTGCGGTCCGGGCCAAGTCCGGCCCGGTTTGGTGCCACCGACCCAGCCCGACCCACTGGACCGGACCCAGGGAGGCCGGTCCGGGCTGAACCGGTCCACGGGCCGGACCGGGCCTAGGTCGGTTCGGGCCGGTTCAAGCCGGGTGCACCGGACCGGCCCGGTTTTTTCAATTTTTTTTTTACAGTTTTTTTTGTATTTTTTTTTTCCTTTTTTAAACATTTTTCTTTTGTATTTTAATTTTAAAAATTTGTAACTTAAATTTAATTTAGGAATATGTTTTATTTTTGAAAAATTTTAATAAAAATTTGTAATACAAAAGTTTGTAATTTGAATAGTATAAGTTAAAATGTTTATACAAATGTTTATACAAATATATACAAAAATGTTTATAAAATATTTATACAAAAATTTTTATAAAAAAATGTTTATACAAATGTTTATACAAAAATGATTATACAAATGTTTGTAATACAAATGTTGAATAGTATAATTTAGAAAAATGTTTATACAAAATATTTATATAATTTGAATAGTTTATAATTTGAATAGTTTGTAATACAAATGTTTATAATTTAGAAAAATGTTTATCATTTGAATAGTTTGTAATACAAATGTTTATACAAAAATATTTATACAAATATACATAAATGTTTATAAAATTTATAAAAATTTAAAAAAAAAAACATTTCTCCCTCTTCCTTTATCCGGGTTTGGGACCAGCAAATGCTTGTTTGGCATAGGCGGAGTTAAAAATATTTTGTTTTAAAATAAAAATAGTTTTTGAAAGTATAAATTAAAATTTGAATAGTATAAGTTAAAATTTAAATTTGAATAGTATAAGTAAAAAATAAAAATAGTTTTTGAAAGTATAAGTTTAAATGTACATACCTAATACCTTGCACCGTAGCCTCATTGTTGTTCGCCTTCATGCAATGAAAGCGATTCCAAATCCAGCTCGTGGACGTCATGATCTTCTTCATCTTTCTGGTTTTGTGTTCTTCTATCGGCATTCATCCAATCTTGTACGCACACGATTGCTTCCAAGATATCGGGCTTCAAGCGGCTCCTCCTATCGCTCAACATCCTAGAACTTGCACTAAAACAGGACTCCGATGCTACCGTCGACACCGGAACCATCAGTAGATCACGTGCTATGTTAGAAAGAACAGGAAATCTCTTGTCGTGTCTCTTCCACCATTCTAAAACGGTGAAGTGATCTGGAGTCTCATCTTCGTCTTGATAAGAATTAAGGTAAGCATACAACTCTTGTAAAGATTCGCTTTCACCCGTCGTGAAAGGAAGTTCGTCACGAATGATATGTTTAGTTAATTCAGTTTTATGCCGAGCAACTGAGTAAGTAAAGTTACCAATTGAAGAATCGGTGGCGCCGAAGCTTATTTGGGTTTGGGACGCTTGAAGTGTCCTTCCCGTAGCAAGTGTCGTAGTGTCTGGATATGGTCCCGGTGCCACCGCCCTTCTTCCATGCGTACTGGTTGCAACATTTCTTGCATTGCATCTTGTACGGTTTCGGTTCACCCTTGGCATCTAAAACACGAACCATCAGGATTAGTTTCAAAAATCAAAGTAAAATAATTCCAATACTTAGACCTTTTTTTTCTTTTCAGGACGTTGGGTGGTACTAGCGACTTCCGGAGGAGATGGTTGGAAACCCCTCCGGAATCGGATTAGTGGCTACTTGCTCATGTGGAATTTCAGCACCGTCAAAAAAAGTACTAAAATATTGGTAAGTCTGTCAAGATCAGGTGGGTTTGAACCTTCACGAGCCATATATAAAATAAAATAAAGTAAACTACGTTAGAAGAAAGTAAGGGATTGAGAGGAAGATCGGGAAGCCGTAGAGCCGGAATGGAGTTGGGAGGGAGATCGGGAAGCCGTAGAGCACCAGAGCACCGGGAAGGGAAAGCCGTAGAACACCAGAGCACCGGGGAGGAAAAGCAGTAGTAGAACACCAGAGCACCGTTAGAGAAATGTAGAGAATTTGTGAGGAATTAGTTGTGTTGAAAATGGAATTTTTGCCCTATTTATAGAAATTTTTTGGTATATTTTGGTAATTTTACGCCAAAAATGACCAAAATGCCCTCCAACGTTTTAATAACGGCTATATGGGAGGGGCAATTTTGTAAAAGCCCCCCCCCCCCCCCCCCCCCCCCCCCCCCCCCCCCCCCCCCCCCCCCCAACGGTCAAGAAAGAAAAAAAAAATTCAAAGCCCAACGGTCGGCTGGCTGGACCGGTCCGCGCGGGCTGAGCTTCGGGCAGGTCCAACCGGGCCGGGCTTCGGGCCGGGCCTTTATTTAAAAAAAAAAAAAAATTGCGCGGGCCGGGCCGGGCTCGGGCTGGGGGGGAGGCCCGACCCGACCCGTTTGGGAGTGGGGGACCGGGCCGGTTCGGTCCAACGGCGGTCCGGGCCGAGCTTTAAGGGGGGCGGGCCGGTCCGGGCCTGGGTCGGGCTCGGTC
Source organism: Iris pallida (assembly GCA_029216955.1). Lineage (NCBI taxonomy): Eukaryota > Viridiplantae > Streptophyta > Magnoliopsida > Asparagales > Iridaceae > Iris > Iris pallida. The sequence continues at coordinate 47,348 of JANAVB010003451.1, forward strand.
TAGACCGGCCCATTATACACCATGATATATGAGAGTGACGGGCGCCAAAATAGAACTATGTCACATGACTCAATACTCTCACCGCGTATAAAGTGGGCGATGACGTGGGTAGTGACGATTTTGAAGTACACAGCATATTCAATAGCTAGCTGCTCGCCAAACATGTGTTCCATGCTTTCTTCCTTTACTCAACACTATATATATTTTAGTCTCTCGCACGCATTAATTTGGAATTCTAGCGGGTTACATTGTTCTCTTCGTCTCCAACCCCAGACAAGCTAGCTAAGCTAAACTCTTCCATGGCTTCGAGAATTTATCCAACTATACACGAATCTAGCTCCTCTCACCAGTTTCTCAATGGTTACACTCGTACTCGATAATCCTTTCCGACTTCACTACGACACCACAACCTACATCTTCGCTCAAATCTCAGCTTAGCCAAAACTTATTACAGGCTAGCCAACTCTCATCTCAGCCTAGCACAACTATCCAACCCGCGTACCGCATCTCCTCTTGAGATCCGAAGTGCCTCAAGGAGTATAACAGCGCCCATGGCATGCATGAAGGTCGGCTGGTCGTTTCCCCTTGTCGGAGATACACAGACACAAGACGCTGTCGTCCCGGTCAGTACTGACTACTGAGATTACGTTCATTTGCCGGCTGGTTTGGCTGGGTGAGGATTCATCTCACTTTTGGTACTTTAAATTGAGTGTGCGCGTGCCATATAAAGTTGGAACGTGTTGGTGTTATCATTATGGAAAGCAATTATGCTATTTGGCTACCAAAAATTTTAAGTGGTGTCGTCTCTCATTATGTGACATCTGATATGGCAGCTGACATGTCATGTTTTAACCCAAAAAATTAATTATCCAATTTCTTTTATGGTCAATGTTAATGCTAATGCTAATGCTAATTTTAATTTAAAGTTAATATTAATTTTAACGTTAATGTTAAAATTAATCTTAATATTAATATTAATATTCATGTTAATTTGATATTAATTTTAATTTTAATATTAACTTTAATGTTAATGTTAATGCTAATTTTAATTTAATGTTAATTTTAATTTTAATGTTAAAGTTAATATTATTGTTAATATTAATTTTGATATTAATGTTCATGTTAATTTGATATTAATTTTAATTTTAATTTAATATTAATATTAATATTAATGTTTAATTTTGTCATGTCATCTGTCATGTCATAAGCAACATAATGGAAGATGGTTTCACCCAAAAATTTGGGAGCTAAATAGTATTTTTGTATGAAAAAACCAATTTTTGAATACAAGTCATTTTAATCAATAATCGTGTTTTTACTTGGATGTTAAGTCCTATTAACTTTCTATTCATTTATGTTCGTCACACCATTCATCTACCATTTTATAGTTCTTAATGCCTTATTAAAGAAAAATCTTTTAATTCTATGGGACGAGTCATAGCTCTCTATATATTCCATACATCCTTTTTTTGGATTATGAATTGATATGAGAAAAAGATCAAAATCATTTCTATTTTACTCTTTCTTACCCTAAACACTCCTCTATATTTTATTCTATCTTCTGGATAAAGTTTCGTTCGGATTTTACCTTTAGGATGATTCGAGAACAAGTCTGCACATAGATCTCGAATAATCTCTTAGGACAATACTTCGTGCATGACTTTTTCGTAGACCGGTCTAACCTCTAATTGTTTTATTTTGTTCTTGCTACAGAAAAACAAAGGAATATTTTCTAACAATCTAAGAGATTATTCAAGTGATTATGTTTACATGTCATGTTTATCATACGGAAAATTTTGATAACATCTTATAAACCATATGGTGATTTTTTTAAAAAACTATATACTGTGTAGCACAGATAATGCTTCGAAATTCCTATGAATTAAAACCGGCATAAGTTCCGGTAGAACAACTTTGAGAAGTTTTTTTTTAGGTTATATTAACTATTATGGTTTAGTTTGTTTCTATATTACCTATTATTCTTTAGTTAAATTTTGGTCTTCATTAGTGCTTTTAAGCTTTTCCTATTAATAATTTATAGTAGCTTTCTTACTATGTAACACATGAAACTGTTGCGAGCTTCAATTCGATTGCTTCTTTCTTTAAGACTTTGTAAGGCCTTTTACAGTCTAGTAATCTAGTTATAAAAGTACGTCTGAGTTTCACTTTTTCTTACACTTATGTGATTTTTGGATGTCGTGTCTTCCGAATCTCAAAATGTTTTCTTAGATAAGATGAATGAACCATCTTCAACTACTATAAAAGTAGAAGCTTACCAGGCGTTAAGATGTAGTAAGCCATGGATTATATGATCATTTACCATTGGGCTTCCAATTTCATCATCTTTGTCACTTCTATTAGAAGTTTGGTAAAAGTAAAGTTGTACATGTTGCTATTTGCCACAATAGTTATGTTCTAATAGATACCTTCTGACTTGTGTTAAGTTGTTGTTGCTGGTAAAAGGCATGATAACTATGCAACAATTATAATCTATTGTATCAACTTATCGTACAAGGATACTGGTAACGATTTTTCGCATACGATTATAGTATCAACGCACTAATATGCAATACAACAACCTGGTGTTAACATTTCGTTAGAATTTTCTTGTGTATACGCCAATAGAATTTTTAATATCCAGTATCTTAACAACATAATTCATAGGAAGCATTAACCCTAAATTTAGTAGATTGGTTTTGGGGCATGGTTTGATAGGCTACAGCAGTTTTGGGTGGTGTGTGATCCTGGAGATGTAGTAATCATAATACATTTTGACTGTAATCATAACAAATTTAGTAGATTGGTTTTGGGGCATGGTTTTGCAGCCGTACCCCGGCGAGGCGTGTCCCGAGTCCGAGGCAACCCTTCGGATTCCGTCGATTTTGATAATTTCTGGATAATCACAGTATTTCGTCCCTCCCAACGTGTCTGTGATGATAAATTGGTCCCCGAACTCTCTACGGGAATTCGGAATTTTGCTACATTATGGTTTCCGAAAATTTCGAAACCACTCTTAACTAACCATGCTTGAAGTTAATAAGTTGGGGCTTCCTTTCTTGTGATGTAATTTTTTCTCTCATCCTCTCTTTCTTTCTTTTTTTCTCCATCCTCGCCCCCCCTCCCCCCCCCCCCTTCTCAATCTCTCTTTCCTTCTTTCGTCTCTCATGTATCTCCTCCCTCTTCTTTTGTGCTCCCGTTCATTTTTTCTCCTTTTCTCTCTCTCTCTCTCTCTCTCTCTCTCAAAACAACAAACCTTAATTGGAAAATTCAAAACACAAATTATAGTTATTTGTAGCTAAATATTGCCAAATAAGAACAAATATAACCATCTATAGCAACTAAAGAAAGTCTCTTCCAACAATTTTTAATTGTTGGAAAAGACTTGCTCTAGAGATGAATTACTACCAAAATAAGTCAAATTAAAGACGCTTACAAACATCGCTAATTTGTACGTATTTGGTGACGTTCCTACGTAATTGTGTATTAGCAACGTATTGTTTCGTTGCAAAACATAGGTAATTCAAAATTATTAGCAAGTTAGATAGACATCTCGGCGACATTTTGCTACAACAATGCTGACATGGAAAAAAATTCATGTCAGCATTTTAGTGACGTTTAACGATGAATTTGCAACTTCTATGGTACATATTAGTGACGTATTGGTACATGTAAGCGAAACATTTGGACGTTGCTGAGCATCGTAAATTGTCGCATGAACTTCACTACTATGCACAAATAATTGAAATTTTTTTTGCAGTTTATAAAAATATATAACTGATGTTTATCATATATCATAGTTTATAAAAAGTAGACCCGATGTTACCCTCCGTTGAATTTTCTTGTTTTGTCAGACCCTATATTGGAAGACTAAACATGGTAAATTTACATACAGTTAATGTTGGTGCTTTCTTTACATGGAGAGAGCTTGCTCTCAACATGCCTTGTAAATTTTAGTCCCACATCGGACATGCACCATGAGTTATCTCAACATATATACTTGGGTGTGTGTTGAGAGATGCACATGGGGTGGTGACCCTAAGGAGGAAACCATGTGGGTGATTTTACAAGGAGGTAAGAATAAGGCTCCAAGGATTAAGCATTAATGCTTTTGTCATTCTCTTGGATTAATTCCATTTGGAGCTAAGCCCCAAAGGGACTTAGCGACTCGGACTCGGACTCGGACTCGGACTCGGACTCGGGCTCGGGCTCGGGCTCATGGGCTCATGAGGCGTAATGTGGCATTAATTTTGTTGGCACACTTTGCACTTAATTCAGATCCTATCTTTGTAGAATTTGAATTAATTTCGTGGGATTTGAATTAATTCAGATCCTATCTTTGTGGAATTTGAATTAATTTCGTGGAATTTGAATTAATTCAGATCCTATCTTTGTAGAATTTAAATTAATTTCGTGGGATTTGGATTAAATCTCGTTGCTATCTTTTGGGATTTGATTCAATCTTTCCATAACTGAAGAGGCGGCTAGGGTTTCCACCCTCTCATATAAATACTCTCTTCTGGCCTTCTTTGTGACTACTACGAAAATTACAAGTCAGAAAAGGAGAAAGAGAGAGAGAGTTGTTGCCGCCATTGCAAGTCCATTCGAGGAGTCAGAACAGAGGTGACTTAGAGCGTTCCACAAGTTCTTCAAACTTGTTGGTTCCTGGAAGCAGATGTGGGACGAATCTTGCTTTGAGCAACGGTGTTTTGACACCCCAGCAATTGTTCTTCATCTAATCTTCCTCCAGATTATTGTAACTCGTTCTGTCCCAATTGCAACACGTTTGCAAGAAAGAACGAGAGATCTTCTCTTCTCTATTTCCCTCCTTCAGATTGTAATTTGGCTATTTATTTTATTGTACCATCGTAGATCTTGAGTTTGATCACTGCAAAGTTTTGTGTGACATCTCAGATCTCGATTGCATCAGTTTTTTCCATCTTTGATCAAGCCCCGGGACTAACAATCTCAAAGCAAGATCCGTGTAGATGGAAAATATTAATGCTTCGCTCCTCCAATCGGACTTCTGCAAGTTGAAAAAGTTCGATGGAGAGCACTATCAAGTCTGGAACGAAAAAGTTTACCTAACTCTTCAACTGAAAGACGTTGATCATGTTCTGTTAGAGGAAGAACCCTCTGTTCCAGACACTGGATCTACTGCCGCAATCAACGCGGCTACCAAACTCCAGGCCAAGTGGAGAAGGGAAAATAGCATCTGCAGGCTTCTCATCCTGAATGTTGTGGAGGACTCCCTGGCAGAATCCTACTCGAAGAAGGAACTTACCAGAGACATATGGGAGTCTGTTGAAAATTTGTATGAAGAAGACAAGAACAGGAGCAAAATGTTTGTGGTTGAAAAATATCACAAATTGCTCTTTGAGGACGAAAAGTACATGTTGCTACAGGTGAAGGAATTTTTGAAGTTGCGTCAGAAACTGGAAGACGAAGAGATGCCCCTTCCCGACAAGTTTGTCGTCGGAGGGATCGTCTCAAAACCTCCTGCTGGATGGAGTACCTTCTATGCAAGGATACACAGAAAGAAGCTAGACATTAGCTTGGGAGATCTACTGCAAGATATCCATGTTGAGGATGAGATGCGTTCCCAACAGAAGGTGGACACTCTGTCCAAACAGTTGGCTAAAGCCATTCTTGTGCAGACAAGAGATCCCAAGGGGAAGCAGGCGGCTTCTCATCCCAAGAAGAAGGACTTCACTAATCTAAAAGTGAAGGGTCCTTCTTTCAAGCAACAGAAGACTAAGTCCCACGTAACTTGTTACAATTGTGGCAAGAAAGGCTACTACAAGAGTGAATGCAGATCTAAGCCTAAACAATCAGAGAAAGGTGAGCCTAATAAGGTTTTATTGGTTTCTAACTTTGTTGCTATGATCGCACAGGTCACAAATGTGGGGGTTGACTCTGACTGGTGGATAGACACTGGTGCGACTTGCCATGTCTGTTCTGGCAAGGAATGGTTCGTCACGTACTAGCCGATATCTGAGAAGGTTGTCATGGCGAACCAGGCCCAAGCTGAAGTGCTGGGGATCGGGACCGTGGAACTGAAACTCACTTCTGGGAACACTCTGACGCTTCAAGGTGTGAAGCATGTTCCGGCGATTACCAAGAACCTGATCTCTGGGAGCCTGCTCTGCAACGCAGGCTTGAGGATGGACATCAATGCTGGTCAGATGGTGATGTCCAAGAAAGGAACATACTTCGGGAAGGCTTATCAAACCGAAGGAATATTTAAAATTCAGCTTGTCAACCAGTTTGAAGACATTAATGCAGTTGCTTTTTCTGATTATTCTCTTGAGTTGTGGCATAATAGACTAGGACATGTTCATTGTAAAAGAATTAACAAAATGTCTAGTCTAGGACTTATCTCCAAATGTGGGGGTAAGGTGGAGAAGTGTGAAGTGTGTGCTCAGACGAAGATCACAAGGAAACCCTTTCATCGGGTCAATCGAAGCACAGATCTTCTGGAGTTGGTGCACTCCGATATCTGTGACTTCAAACATTTCTCCACGAAGGCTGGGATGAAGTATTTCATAACCTTCATCGACGACTTCTGGGAAACCCACTTTTTTGTGTTAATCATTTAATAGAATTTTGTGTTAATATTAGTAGCATTTTTCTAAAATTATTATTATTATAAATATTATTATTAAATAATTTTTGGGTGGAAAATAATTTCAAAATTAAATAAACATGGATTTTTGGTTTCTGAACCCAGACCCGAGTCCAAGCCCAGACCCAGGCCTGAGCCCAATTCCTTCTTTCTCAATTCTGATTATTTTGGCTTAATCTTTATATATAAAATAAAAATTAAAAAAAAATAATTAGTCTTTGGGCTGGTCCCGAAGGACCAGCACTCCATCACACAAGAATTGGTAAACCCCTACTCCTACTTTTCCTCCTCCAACACCTCACTACCATTCACGTACAGCCATCACCCCACCACTCCTTCCCTTTTATTCTTCCCTCTCTCCCATCTTCTCACTCACAGAAGAGAACACTCAAATTCTCTTCCTCCCTCTTTACTCACAGAACTTCTCACTCTCTCCCATACACTCATTTTCCTCTCTGGAACCCTACCCGAGCCCTAACCCCCAAATACCCTCCCCGACCGCGGCCGAGCTTCCCCCTCCGGCGCGCGATCTCCGCCACCCCGAGCTCGCCAGCCCCGGCCAACCGCCCCAGCACGACCCCAGCGCTGTCCCCGACCGCGCGCCGCCACCCGGCGGAGCCAGCCCCGCGGCCCCCTCTCCCGCGGGCCCGATCATCTCCGGCGACTTCCTCCGGCATGCTGCCGCCGTCCAGCACCGTCCGCGCCCTCCCCGTCCGGCGCGCACCCGCGCCGACTTCTTTCGACGTGCGCCCCAGCGCGCGCGGCCCCCTTCCGGCCGACGACAGCGCACCCGCGCCCTTTGCCTCTGCGCTGTCCGGATCTGTCCGCCTCCGCGCTGTCCTTGGCGGAGTTCTCCTCGCTGTCCGCCGACAGTGCTACTTTTTGCGGCATTTTATTCTGGCCAGCGTGTCTATTTCTGAGTTACGGCGTTTTCGACGTCGACGTCGCTGCTGGATTTTTTCTTTTTTTCTTTTTATTCATCTGAGAGCTCTAGCCGAGCACCCGAGGTATAAATTCTCTGCCCCGTTGCGTTTATTCTCGGTAGTCTGTGATGATATCGGTCCCCGATTTCCCCTTCGGAAATTCGGTTAGCTACGTGGTAGATTCGGCTAGCTGCGTTAGCATTTTGTGATGTGGTTCGCTGAGACTTTTGTGTTGTTGGGTTGATTGTGGGATTTTCGAGTATTTCGGGAAGGTTCTGTTGGTTGGAAATTATTTCTGTGGTTATATTTTTCGGGTTATTCTTTGGTTGGAACAATTGCAGGATTTTGTTGGCACATTTCCCAGTTTTGGGTTGTCCCGAATAGAGGAAATGCTGCCCAAATTTTTACAAAACTTTATTTATTTGGGTTTCAAATTGGTTTTCGGAAAATGAATTTTAAAACTGATTTTCGGGCGACGATCGTACCGGTCTGTGGGCCCTAGCGAAATGCAAACGCACCGGTCCACCGGGCGTTGAGGTATTAGCTAGATTGATGATGGACCGAGTCTGAGATTCCAACTTTTGATTTAATTATTTATTTTTAATTGTTTATTTTAGATATTATTTACTGCACATTTTAATTAGGTACTAAATCATTTTCTCTTATTTTAGTAAAAGGAGTTGTACAGGCATAAGCCCATAACTCTAGGATGTTAGCTGTGCCCCTGTATTGCATGGTGTAAGTTTTATTTCTTTTCTGGGTGGTTGATGTTGATCTTGGGTGGTTTGGATTGGATGTAAAACCTAGTTAGAACGTAATCTTTTCTCGTTTATAATTAATTAAGAATTAAATAAATAGATAAAATATTAGTAGGATAACTAGTTCATGATTTGTCACTGGAAGAAACTATATTTTATAGATATATCAAAGCACAAAGTTTTCCAAAAATAATTGGTTCTTGTTATGATTTCCAAATAATCAATTAATCGGTTTAATCAACGCACGTAGTTTGCGACGTATCGATAACTGTAGCTTAATACAACTTAAAACCTGACTAGGACTTGTTACTAGAGATTGTAACTAGCACACTTAGCCTGGTTATACAACGGATCTAAGTCGAGTTCTCAACTGTAGAAAACTCGAAGATACACCTGACGTTCCTCCTCGGTATCGACTCGTCTTTCCAGTCATCTAATACAAGGCAAGTTTCGGATTATGTATTCATGTATTTACTTAGTAAAGTTAAGCTGCATGTTAAATCACACGCTGACACGGAACTCTATCTTAGGGTTCAACTACTGATTGATACTGTTACTGATTGTGGGACTGGGGGAATAGTGTAGGCGTTTATGACCAAAGCCCCTACATAACTGTATTAGCTTACCCCTCTTATACACGGGGATAAGCCATATCGTATCGCTAGGATACTAATGATCAACCCAAGCCGGTCATAGACGTTTGCATATTCAAAACCACTGAACTGTTTTAAACTGCTAAAAATTATTATTTCAAACTGTTTACCCTGCACTTTCCAATTACTATTTAAATTATGAGATGCATATTCGTCGTTCTTGCTCCCTCCTGACTGGAGACAACATTTTAGGTAACACTGAGGATGAGGAGCAATACTATAATAGCTATTAGACCCGGTTCTCTACCCTGCGACGGTACCGGAGCCGTCTCTGGAGGACGCTGATCCTGGGCTACTGACCAGATGTTTAGATAGTTTTCTTTCTGCATTTTCTCTTTTTTTTGGAGTTTGTAGTTTTATTCAGCATTTCCTTTCCAGTTGTACTTCTGAATATTTTATTAAACAAAGTTTCATTTCCGAATAGAACAGTTGTGACAAATGTGTAGGTCCTAGAAATCAAGTTGCATCACTCAACAAGTCCAAAATTCAAGATATTCATCATTTTGATGAGTTGCGCAGACAACAGATTGCGCAGACGTCACTTTGCGCAGGTTGGGTTGCGCATGTTCCCAACTGCACAGGCTGACGTGGCAGAGTCATCATTGACTGAATCAAATCAGATCTTCCTGACAGCTGACAACACGAATAACGAGGAGACTGTTCGTTTTTGGCGCTGCACAGTGCTCGAGGACGGCTGACAGTTGGCAGCACAATCCGTGGTTGCGCAAACGAAGCCTGCGCAGTCTGAGTCTGCGCAAACCAGTGTCTGCGCAGTTCACTTTGCGCATTTTACCAACATAACTGATAAATTACATGTGGCATTCATGCCATCAATTGCTCATTACGTGGCAACTGTCTATGCACGATCATGCGCATTTCAATCAAATAATGCCATGTGTCTCAGATAGTTGGCCCACGATCCAGTAACTGCCTGCGCTAGTCCATATCTGCGCAAACCAGTTGCTGCGCAAATCAGCTTGCGCAGTCCAAAATAACTGAAAGTTAGTTATTTTTAGAACTCTATAAATAGAGTTTCAAGTCTTCATTTCAAGGGGATCAAGATCAGAGATCAGAAATCAGAGAGTTCAGGAGTTCTTGCCAAAGTGCTACTAAATTCTTCCGAGACTTTTGTCTTCAACTTCAGAGGCTTTTGCCTTCAATTTCCAGAGTTGTTTTCAACTTCAAAGGCTTCGTCTTCAAAGTTCACATCGTCCAAGGGATAAAGCAATCGTCATCAAGATTGGATTCCTATAGTTGTAATTTTCCCAGAATTCTTGTAATCTTTATTACAAAGTTTGTATCAATAAAGTTTATACTTTTGTTTTTGCAAACAAAATGGCGACTCTGCTGGGGACAACTTTCTCCTCCGACGAGGAAGTAGCAACTCAATGTGACGTAGCGTCTATCGGGAAGACGCAGAAGACGCTGGTTGTTAAGGTCAACCAGACAGCCTACGAGGCGATGCTCAACTCCAAGACCACTCCCGTACTGTAGTCACTTCTGCCAAGAGCAAAGTGCGCTCAGTTTGGGTCTCCAAGTCTGCTGCACAATCTGACAGTTTTGCCACCAAGGATGCTGTACCAACTGTTGCACAATCTGCTAGTCAGACTGCTGCACAAACTGCTGTGTCAACTATTGCACAGTCTGTCTCAGCAACTGCTGCACAATCTGTTGCAGTCAAGGCTGCGCAGTCTGCTGCAACTGTTGCGCAAGCTACTTCATATGCTGTCTTGTCAAAACAGAAGACTCCTATGACTCTGGCGCAATTGGCAGTGGCTTTTCCTGCGCAAAATAGCACTCCAGTAACCAAAGTGCATCCCAAGCACTCTAGTACAAGAACTCCTGATGCACTTCCTACCAAAGCTTCTAATGCACAAATGACTAGTGCACCTTCCACCCATGCGCAAACCAAGTCTGCGCAATCCAAGAAAATAGCCTTTTGGCTAAATTCCCTTCTTCTTATAACAAAAGAAGAGATTCTGCTCCTCTTCCTAAACACCCTATTGTCCCTGCGCAATCCACTGAGGGTAGTCCTTTGGCTACTCCTCTTTCTATTCAAAGCAAAGGAAAAGGTCCATTGGTCTTTTCTCAAACTTCCTTGTCTCAAGACTTGGAAGATAACAGAGGGAAACGCTCTTTAGCTAACCCTTCATCTCAAAACAAGGGAAAAGGCCCTTTGGTCTTTTCTCAGTCTTCTTCAGTCTTTACTGAAGAAGATCCATCTGAATGTGTCTCGGCACCAATCAGTTCGAGAACTCTTGCAAACAAGGATTCTTCTTTCCTTTATAACAAGAGTATTTGTACTAATCAAAGAGGTATCCTGCCTACTCCGATAGCAGAATTCCAGGACCTCCCGACTCTCCAAATTTGTCGTTCCAGATAGGGAAAACTGTTAGTGTCTAAAACAGAAACTCATGGGGGTGAATTTGCTGACCTCAGAACTTATCTTAATCGACCCACTTCGGTAAAACGCAAATAGCCAATGCCGA
>JANAVB010003452.1:0-142500 GCA_029216955.1 Iris pallida
CTACTCCCACAGACCGTTACCAGTAAGTATATTGAGCCTTACTGATAATGACTCGGGCTCCAGTCCTATCCTTGTCGCGAATCGTGCAGACATGAATGAATACGATGCACCAGAATCAAACAATACTGATGCTGGGAAGGAGTTGACGAGAATAGTACCTGCCACTACCTCACCTGGTGCCAATCCTTCTTCTACGGTCATCGCCATCGCCTGACCATGTCCTCTGGGTGCGGGTCCCATATGCTGAAAACCTTTCTGCCTGCTCTGAATCAGGGCTTGGGCTTGCGTATACTGCTGGGGGTTCTGCTGCTGAAATGCTTGGGTCTGAGGCGGCAAGGGCCTCGGCAACGGGTACTGCTGCTGCGGGAATAATACTGGGGCTGGTCCCCTAACCGACGGACTAGAAAAGTTCAAAGAAGACGAACTCCCCCTATTCGGGCAGTTCCCAACCCTGTGGTCCGGTGCTCCACAAACCAAGCACAAGCCCTGTGCTCTGCGACATTCTGCGCCACCACATGTCCTGGCTTCCCGCAATGTGAACATCCCACTGCGGAAGAGTGCTTCTACTTCTGTTGTTGAGGATACGTCGGGGTTGAATGTTGAACTGACGTCACTGAGGCCGCCCGCCTCGGGGTTCCAATGGTCAAAGCCCTAGCTGTCGGGGCTGTTGCTGAAGACTGGTTCATCTGGCCGTGGGATCGCTTCCGACCTCCTGTCCTGTCCACGATCCTCTGGGAGGTATACTCGTGCCTCCTAGCTGCTCTCAATACCGCATCAAAAGTTTGATGTTCAAAATGCTCCACTGCCAATAAAATCTCTAGATGGAGCCCCTGCTGGAACCGCTGGGCCCTATCGAACTCGGTCGCCACCAAGGTGGGAGCAAACCGACTAAGTCTCGAAAACTCGGCCGCATATCCGTCGACCATTCTGCCCATCTGCTTCAGATTGGTGAACCTCGTCTGTAGATCGTACCGAGCTACAGCATCGAAGTACTTGGTCTAGAATCTCTCTCGGAATACTGCCCAGGCAATAGGTGCCACTAATCCAACGGCCTGTGCCACCCACCAGCTGCGGCAAGATCCAATAACTGCAGGCGCACCATGGCCACCTTCTCGTTTTCTGGGGTCCTGGCTGCTTCTAGAATAACCTCAGTGTCCTGAAGCCATGCATCAGCAGCAATAGCATCTTCGCTACCATCGAAGAAGGGAGGATTCAAGCGCTTTAAGCTGTTGGCCGCACTGTTACCTTGATGACCACCTCTGCTCAGAGCATCTTGTACTGCCTGGTGCAGGACGTCGCCCCGACGATCTTGAGAAGCTAGCAATGTCCTGATGAGACCCACCAAGGTGCCATTATCAGGCTCTGCAGGCTGGACTGGCTAAACTGGTGGCTCTTGAAAAATAGGGAACAATAAGGAAGGACCAGGATAGATCAAAGATACAAGCATGTGATTAGGTCAAAAATTCAGGAATTTAGAGGGTACGAGCAGAGATCAAGGACGAGTGATGATTGAGACATCTATTCAGTAAACCCTCACATATCTTGATTTACAAGACCTGCATGGGCCACCACTTAAACCATGTAACACCCCAGAACCAGAATACTGGAGAGCGGGGGCGAACATAGCCAGCTACGTATATTAAAGTGCCACCCACCTCGCTATACGGTCACGGCTGTCTAGATACATGAGGGTTTAACTACAAGCCATCAGTCTTTTATGGTCATGAACAAGCCTATTGTCTCAATCTCAAGCAAGTAATAACAGTTACAAGATGTCAGACCACAAAATATACAATAGTAAGGCGTCTTGTACATTACATATTTGGATGATCATGAAGCTAGTCATACAAAATGTGAAGACTAGCAAGAGTTTTAGTCATACATAATCAACCATAGGATTTGTCAATCATATTACAGCTCGTAGGCAAACAGTAAGTAAAGTGCAATCGAGCTAACACGTGCACGTCAGCTAAACGCCTCAAAAGAATAATTTTGCAATAGAGTGGGAGAGCCAAAAATAAAATCCACTCGTTGCCAGGGTTATGCCTGGTGGTCACCATCTGGCTGGAAGGTAGGGAGATCCTCTGGAGCTGCTCCGGTATCTGGCCATGCAAAACCAGCTGGGTCAGATCCCAGAAAGAGCAAGTGACACAAAGGAGGCTTCACTTAAGAACTAAAACCAGCAATTAGCACAAGAATATAATTATAATAAAAGACTTGAAATATAGAAAATTATAATGATATACGATAAGATAACCATGGAACTATTCAGATAACCGAGTTACAACCCGTAAACCAAACAAGGACCGGGGTTATAACCTTTCATCTGAACGGAACTTGGTTTTCCACCATTTATCGATAAGGTGAAACACAAGCATTCAGATCATGTAACAATCTTGTACAGGATCATGACAAGACTAGACTGGACTAGACTCCATCCAATCAATCACGGCCAAGCAATAAGTACGGCTTGATACTTAACTAACTAGGGTTATCACAGGCCTAGTTACTAGCAAGATGCAATGAGATTATTCCAACAGCCACAAGCCCTGCAGACCATCCAGGTTATCTAGGTCGAATATCCGTTCATGAAGCGTGCAACACATGACAGTGTGCTGAAACTGTGCCCTACTCGTCGGCAGGCTACAAGTCCATTTGTGCGCCCAGATAACGAGATTGCCTGTAGCTGGGAAATCTTTTTATGACTACTGGATTATTCTAGTTATTAGCCTTAGTCAATTTCAGTAGGTACCCGTGACCGTTGTACTCAGGGGTCCCTGTCCTAGACATGATGCAAGACAATACCGGTTCATTGGTACAAACACAATCGTCCACGATGTCCAGGCCATTCATTCTTGTCATGTCATGCTAGCCGTCGCAACAGCATATCGAGATATATCATGTCAGGTTTACTTATCAAGAGTGCGCCTCGACGGGCCACTATCATGTCATGTTACTTGTCAAGAGTGCACCACTACGGGTCACTGTCGTGTTCATGGCACGTGTGCAAAATTTACATGGTACAAGCAATCTATCAAGGGACCCAAGTTACACAGAGGGTCAAAAGATAAAAGCATAAATGTAGCAACTCAACAGGGTAAAAGGAGTGCACGGCTATGGAAGAAGCCATGCGGCTAAGCGGGACGGGCTCATGCGACTCGGAGGCTCATGCGGCCGGGGGGTAAAGGGCGCATGAAAGGGGCCAGGGGTTAATGTAATGCCTATAGTTCGTATTACGTATTTTAAAATACGTGTACGTATTTTATCTTGTATTGCATGATTCCTTGCTTGGCTTACCTTGGCATTACATGTCTTGGTCTATTTTGGGTTGGTTCGGCTAGGCTTAGGTTGCCTTGGTTCATCATGAACCAAGGGAAGAACCCCTACCTACCACCACCATCATCATTTATTAACCCATTCCCTCATTCTCTCTCTTCATTTACTTCTTCTTCTCCACCATTACTTCTTCAACCACCAGGAGGGAGAGAGAGAGAGAGAGAGCTTAGGCAAGTGCAAACTTTCTTCATGATGGTTCTCAAGTTTTATTATTCCATTCTCTTCCTCACTTGATTCTAAGCCTCTTTAGAACTTGACATTTTTGGATTTGATGGATGGATTCTTGTAGATCTAAGTTTGTAACTTTTCGGTTTTCTTGGTTTTGATCTCTAAAACTTGATTATTTTCGAAAACTAATGGTTCTATGTTGTAGAAAATTCAATTTCATGCAGTTTTGGCTTTTGTTTCGCTTGATTTCGACTTCGGATGAGGAAGTTATGGCCATGGCAAGTTTTTGAAACTTTCTTGGCTGAACTTGCTGTTTGGGGACGATGACCCCCCATGCGCCCGGGAGGCCATGCACCGGGAGGCCATGCGCTGTGAAGTCCCGGCAATGCATCCCTTAACTCCTAGCGTGTCATGCGCGTAGGTTCCCTACGCGCATGTACTGAAGACGCAACGTGAGTTTCCCACGCGCCGATGTGCATGAATTCCCACGCGCCGATGTGCAGGAATTCCTACGCACCGATTGTGCAGGAATTTCCACGCGCCGATGTGCAAGAATTCCCACGCGCCGATTGTGCAGGAATTCCTATGCGTCGATGTGCAGTAATTCCCACGCGCCGATGTGCAGGAATTCCCACGCGCCGATGTACAGGAATTCCCACGCGCCGATGCGCAGGAATTCCCACGCGCCGATTGTGCAGGAATTTCCACACGCCGATTGTGCAGGAATCCCATGCGCCGATGTGCAGGAATCCCGCGCGCCGATGTGCAGGAATTCCCACGCGCCGATTGTGCAGGAATTCCATGCGCCGGAATTGCTCTATTTCACTGTTTTGCCTATTTAAGTTGTTTTGTAGCTAGAATCTTGAAAAACTCAAAACATGAAAGTTGTAGATCTTTTCCTTAGCTTCAAGAATATGTCACTAGTTATTTTATGTAAGTTTTTCTCATTCATGATAATGTAAGAATAGAACACGATAGTGGCCCGCTGTGGCGCACTCTTGACAAGTAAACTGACATGATATATCTCGACATGTTGTTACGACAGCTAGCCTGACATGACAAGTAGGAATGACCTGGACACCGTGAGCGATTTTGTTTGTACAAATAAACTGGTACCGTCTTGCATCATGCCTAGATGGGGATCCCTGAGTACCACGGTCAGGGGTACATACTGAAATTGACTAAGGCTAATTAACTAGAATGATTCAGTAGACATGAAGAGATTTCCAGCTACAGGCAATCCCGTTATCTGGGCGCATTAAGTAGACTTGTAGCCTACCGACGAGTAGGGCACATTTCCAGCACACCGTCACGTGTTGCATTCTTCATAAACGGACATTCGACCTGGATAACCGGATGGTCTGCAGGGCTTGTGGCTGTTGGGATAATCTCGTTGCATCTTACTAGTAACTAGGCCTGTGATAACCCTAGTTAGTTAAAGTATCAAGTCGTACTATTTGCTTGGCCGTGATTGATTGAATGAAGTCTAGCCCAGCTTCGACTTGTCCTGATCCTGTGCAAGGTTATGACAAGACATGATTATTTATGCTTGCCTTAACAATAATGATCAGGGGACCAGTTTTGTTCAGGCGAAGGGTTACAACCCCGGTCCTTGTTTGGTTTAAGGGTTGTAACCTGGCTCCCGGAGCAGTTCTGTGTCCTCTCTTCGTTTATTGTCTTATTGCTCCCCATGCCATCTCGTCATGTTTTATTTTACTTCAATAGCATGATTATCTATACTGGCCTTAACAATAAAGATCAGGGGACCAGCTCTGTTCAGGCGAAGGGTTACAACCCCGGTCCTTATTTGGTTTAAGGGTTGTAACCTGGTTCCCGGAGCAGTTCTGTGTCTTCTCTTCGTTTATTGTCTTATTACCCTATCAGCAGTATTTGAGACGGGATCCCATTCAGGTGAAGGACTGCAACCCTGGTCCTTGTTTGGTTTAAGGGTTGCAATCTGGCTACTTGAATGGTTTCCTCGTACTCAATTTATTATTGTTGTACCTGTTATTACTATTTCTTATTTACTATCTTTAATATTCATTTGTGGTATGCTGGTTTTAGTTTCTAAGTGAAGCCTCCTTTGTGGTACTTGCTCTTTCTGGGGTCTGACCCAGCTGGTTTTGTGTGGCCAGATATTAGAGCAGCACCAGAGGATCTACCTACCTTCCAGCCAGATGGTGACCACCTGGCGTAACCCTGGCAACGAGGGGATTTCTTTTTGTCCTCCCACTTTATTGTAAAATTATTCTTTTGAGGCGTTTAGCCGACGAGCACGTGTTAGCTCGGTTGCACCTTTAATTACTGTCTGCCTACGGGCTGTAACATGATTGATAAATCCTAGGGTTGATCATGTATGACCAGAACTCTTGCTAGTCTTGACATTTTGTACGACTAGCTTCATGATCATCCGAATATGTAATGTATGGGATGTCTTACTATTGTATATTTGTTGCTTTGGCATCTTGTAACTGTTATTACTTGCTTGAGATTGAGACAATAGGCTTGTTTATGACCATAGGAGACTGATGGCTTGTAGTTAAACCCTCATGTATCTAGACAGCCGTGACCGTATAGCGAGGTGGGTTGCACTTCTATATACGTAGCTGGCTATGTACGCCCCCGCTCTCCAGTATTCTGGTTCTGGGGCGTTACAGTTAAGGGCTCATGCGGTAGGGGAAAAGGGCGAATGCGGCTAAGAGTGACGGGCTTATGCGGCAGGGGTGACGAGCTCATGCGACAATAGTTAGGGATAGCCATGCGGCTAAGTCGAGCAAAGCCATGCGGCTCGGCTAGAGGAAGCCATGCGGCAAGAAGGGGATAGGCTCATGCGGCCGGAGGAAAAGGGCGCATGTGGTTAAGGACAGCAGGCACATGCGGCTAGGGAACATGCGGCAGGAGAATCGGGTTCATGCGGCTCGAGTCAACTTGAATCATGCAGGTGAAGGCCATGCGTCTAAGTCCATGCGGCATGGGCCATGCTGTAAGCCCCTGTTTTTCAAAATTTATTTTAATTAGTGCTAATTAATTTTTAGTGTCAATTTTAGCCTTAAAATAATCATTTAGATTTTTAGGCATTTTTCTAGAATTTTTAAATAAATTTTAAATGAGTTTTGTATATCAAAAATATCAATTTGCAATTTTCTAAATTGTTTTAATATCTGTTTGTAATTTTCTAAATTGTTTTGTAGTCAGTTTGTAATTAATTATTTGTTTTAGCAACGGAATGCAAATTCTAATTTGCATTTAAAGCTGGGAGGACCTAACTGTAAATCCTAAATCTAGGAGGACCCTAATGCTAAATCGCAGTCACCCTCCCCCCCCCCCGAACTCTCTCTCTCCCCTCACCCACTCCGCTGACCGACGACCGCCAGCGCGGCCTGCCCCCGCCATTTCCGGCTGCCCCCCGACCGCCTCAGCCCCCTATTTAAACCCCCTCACCCCCCTCAGCTCGACCACCCCCACTTCGACCCACCACAGCCACCGCAGCCCCCCGTCTTCCTCATTTACATCCCGCCTGAACCCTAACTCCGGCGTACCCTACCCCCGCCTCACCGACCATCGTCGTCGAGCGCCACCACCACCATTCGGTTCGCCCCGACGAGAGGAGCCCAGCGCCACCAAGGCGCCCCGACCACGACATCTCCTCCGCCCAGTCACCACCCCGACAGCAGCCCCGACTTGGACACGTACGTGTCATCTCCCCCCCCCCCCGTGTCCTGTTGTGTCTCGTTCTCATACACAGGACTCGCCTACACACGACAACCCTAATGGTAAGTGCGGACACGGCAAACACGTGTCGTGTGTGTCGTAAATCAACCCGACACATGGACTCCTGTATCCCTAACTGTCAGGACTGTCACGCCCCAGAACCAGAATACTGGAGAGCGGGGGCAGACATAGCCAGCTACGTATAACGGAATGGAATCCACCCTGCTATACGGTCACGGCTGTCTAGATATGTGAGGGTTTCACTACAATCCATCAGTCTCTTAAGGTCATAAAATAGCCTATTGTCTCAATCTCAACCAACTAATAATAATCACAAGATATCAGATCTCCAAATATACAATTGTAAGGCGTCCCAAACATTACATATCCAGATGATCATGAAGCTAGTCGTTACAAAATGTGAGGACTAGCAAGAGTTTAGTCATACATGATCAACCCCCGGGGCTTGTCAATCATGTTACAGCCCGTAGGCAGACAGTAAGTAAGTACAATCGAGCTAACACTTGCTCGTAGGCTAAACGCCTCAAAAGAATAATTTACAATATTACAGTGGGAGAACAAAAAGAAACCCACTCGATGCCCTGGTTACGCCTGGTGACCACCATCGGGCTGAAATGCAGGGAGATCCTTTGGTGCTACTCCGGTATCTGGCCATACAAAACCAGCTGGGTCAGACCCCAGAAAGAGCAAGTGCCACAAAGGAGGCTTCACTTAAGAACTAAAGCCAGCAAATTAGCACAATAATATAATTACATAATAAGAGACAGTAATTTAAGAAAAAGCATGGTAGGTAATTATAAAAGACAATCTTGCATAGAATCACTAAAAGGCAGGACATATGGAAAAGCATGCCAGGATGATATACGATGAGATAACCATGGGACTATTCAGATAGCTAGGTTACAACCCGTAAACCAAACAAGGACCGGGGTTGTAACCCTTCGTCTGAACGGAACTTGGTTTCTCTCACCATTTATCGGCAAGATAAATATAAGAAATCAGGTCAAGTAACAATCTGGAGTGACAATCATTATAGTGACAATCTGGAGTGACAATAATTCAATCATTCTGGTACAATCTTGCAATCAATCAATTCTAGCCAATACCATACTGGACTAGACTCCATCCAATCAATCACGGCCAATCATTGCCTACGGCTTTCTACATTAACTAACTAGGGTTATCACAATCCTAGTTACTAGCAAGATGCAATGAGATGCTCCAAGTAGTCACAGGCCCTGCAGCTATCCAGGTTATCCAGGCAATCATTATAGTGACAATCTAGAGAGTACAACGCATTAGAGTGACAATAGAGTTCAATCATTTAAAGTGACAATCAAGAGTGCCCCACATAACAGTGGGCTGGAAATGTGCCCTACTCGTCGGCAGGCTACAAGTCCAAGCATTTGCGGCCGGGATAACGGGATCGCCTGTAACTGGGGAACATCTCTTCATGACTAGTAAATTATACTAATTATTAACCTTAGTCCATTTCAGTAGGTACTCCTGACCGTGGTACTCAGGAGTCCCCTCCTAGACATGCTACAAGACAGGACTGGATTATTTGTACAAGCACAATCGCCCACGGTGTCATGATTAATTAAACAGGTCACGTCATGTCAGGTAGCCGTCGCAACAGCTATTCGAAATAATCATGTCAGGTTATCGTGCCAAGTGTACTTTGTCAGGAGTGCACCACGACGGGCCACTATCAGGTCATGTCAGGTTATTATGTCAGGAGTGCACCACTACGGGTCACTATCACGTCATGCTCAATTATCAATTCCAAACATATTAAGTAAATTCGTGATTATCAAATTCATAACAAAAGGCGTAAGGATATAAAATGGACGTTAAATATCTAATAAAATATCAATATACAGGACTATAGAAGATCAAGGGTAATCGGGCTACGCTCAAGCCAGGCTACGCTCAGGCTAGCGTACGCTCAAGCCAGGCTACGCTCAATATACAGGACTATAGAAGATCAAGGGTCAGCGTACACAAGGGCACGCTCAAGCTACAGGTCAGCGTACGCTCAAGCTAGCGTACGCTCAAGACTGCGTACGCTCAAGCTAGCGTACGAAAGGGGCCAGCGTACGCCTTGCTCGCTTAAGCTAGCGTACCAAGGCACGCGTACGCTCAAGCTAGCGTACGCTCAAGACACGCTGCCAACAGGCAGCGTATCAAGGCTAGCGTACGCTCGCTAAAGAGCAGCGTACACAAGTCAGCGTACGCTCGCTAAAGAGCAGCGTACACAAGTCAGCGTACGCTCGCTAAAAAGCAGCGTACAGCTCAGTGGCGTAAGCTAAAAAGCTAGCTCACTGTTCACTGTCTTCTCCAAATGGCAAGAACAGCAAGAACTCTAAAGTTGAATCTAAGCTTCAACAGTCCATATCTTGGTCAAAACAAGTCCGAATCCAACCTTCCAAAGGTCAAAATTGGGTAGAATGAAATTCTCTACAACATGGAACCATCAAAACTAGAAAACAAAGAAGTTTGATAGATCAAAACCACCAAAATCCGAAAATAGCAAGACTCTAGATCTACAAGAATTAAAGCCTCAAAATGGAAAATGACAAGTTCTAATGTTGCTACAAATGAGCTAATAAAACTATTAGACAAATAAAATGTAGCCCTCAAGTGATAGCAAGATGCAACTTGCCTAGACCTCTCTCTCCCTCTCTTTGGTAGGTGAAGGGAGTGAATGAGGAAGAAGAAGATGAGTCATGAAGAGAGAGAAAGAAGAAGGGCTAATAAATACAAATGGTGGTGGTAGGTAGGGGGTTCACCCCTTGGTTCATGATGAACCAAGAGCAATCCCAAACCGAACCAAGCCGAACCAACCCAGGAATAAACCAAGCCCAAATAAACCAATGAATCATTAAAAGCAATTAAACTATCAATGACAATAAAACCAAGCCAATATAAAATAAACCAAGACAACTAACCATGAATAAATAAAATATGGGTTCAAAACACGTATACGTACACTAAATACGTATCACGAATTTGGGACATTACATCCTACCCACCTTAAAAGAATTCCGTCCTCGGAATTTAATCAAGAGGCTAGAGATGTAAGGGAAAGCTATTCTATCATAGGCAATCTACCACTACCAATCAATCATACAATCATTCATGCAAGTAAGGATTCGAAGCGTAAGGCATAAGGAAGATATTACACCTTACGAGTCAAACCAGCCGGGATGACCTAATCAGATATCATCCTCATGCACCCAAGTTTGACTCTCCCAAAGAGGGATGACTCTAATCAACACGGACTGAACTGATAGTCTTGCGCTCGAGTCTCTCTTTTTGGTCAAACATGGACACGGGCCTATCCTCATACGAAAAGGTTGGTACCAATAACCAGTTTTGAATGACCTAGGATATGGCTCGGGTCCAGAATGTACCGTTGTAATTAGGATACATGAAATACGTCATGCACCCCGCATAATGACGGTAGAAAAGCAAGATGAGAGGACACATATACCTCTCGGCCGATTCTGAACCTGAGCCTGGGCTAGGGCAAACTGCCGCGGGTCCTGTTGCTGGAAAGTCTGGGCCTGAGTCGGCAAGGGCATCGGGAACGGGAATTGCTGTTGATGGTGAACTGGAGCTGGTGCTGGTGCTGGTGCTGGTCCCCCAACCGAGGGACTAGATACTGTCGATGCTGAATCAACTCTGAAAGGGCAGGACCCCACCCTATGGTCCGGTGCTCCACACAATAAACACAATCCCAACGCCTTGCGACACTCTGCTACCACGTGTCCAGGCTTTCCACAATAAGAACAGCCCACGGCGGAAGACTGCGCTTGCTTCTGTTTCTGCGGAGAGTACGTCGGGGTTGAGTGCTGGACCGACGTAACTGAAGCTGCTCGCCTCGGAGCTCCAATAGTTAAAGTCCTGGCTGCCGGGGCTGGGGCTGAAGACTGATTCATTTGACTATGGGACCGCTTTTGACCTCCGGTCCTGTCTACTATTATTTGGGAGGTATATTCGTGCCTCCTTGCTGCTCGCAACACCGCATCATAGGTCTGATGCTCGAACTGTTCTACTGCCAATATAATCTCCAGGTGAAGTCCCTGCTGGAACCTCTGCGCTCTGTCAAACTCGGTTGCCACCAAGGTGGGAGCAAACCGACTGAGTCTGGAAAACTCGGCAGCATAACCGTCGACCGTCCTCCCCATCTGCTTAAGATTACTGAACCTGGTCTGCAAGTCATATCGAGCCACTGCATTATAATACTTGATCTGGAACTTCTCGCTGAACACTGCCCAGGAGACAGGTGTTGCCAATCCCACTGCTTGTGCGGCCCACCAACTGCGGGCTAGATCCAATAACTGTAGGCGCACCACAGCCACCTTCTCGTCTTCTGGAGTCTTCGCGGCTTCGAGAATCACCTCTATATCCTGTAGCCAAGCATCGGCAGCAATGGCATCCTCGCTGCCATCGAAGAAGGGAGGGTTCAGACGCTTGAAACTGTTGACCGCACTGTTCCCTCGAGGACCACTTCTATTCAGAGCATCTTTCACTACCTGGTGCAAGGCATCGCCTCTACGATCTTGGGAAGCTAACAATGATCTGATGAGACCCACCAAAGTGCCATCATCAGGATCTGCAGGCTGGACTGGCTGAACTGGCGGCTCTCCTCCAGTAGGTACGACTCGGGAGGCTGCTCCTGAGTGCTGGGCCTGATCTTCTGGTTGCTGCTGGTCCACGGGAGGTGATCCGTCTTGCTGATCAGCAGGTTCAGGTTCAATGCCGCTGAAGAAGACGACATGGGAACAATAAGGAAGGACCAGGACAGATCAATGATTACAAGCATGTGATCAGGACAAGAATTTCAGGAATCAAGAGGATACGAGCAGAGATCAAGGGCGAGTACCGATTGAGACATCTATTCGGTAAACCCTCATACATCTTGATTAACAAGACCTGCATGGGCCACCACTTAAACCATGTCATGCCCCAGAACCAGAATACTGGAGAGCGGGGGCAGACATAGCCAGCTACGTATAACGGAATGGAATCCACCCCGCTATACGGTCACGGCTGTCTAGATATGTGTAGGTTTCACTACAATCCATCAGTCTCTTAAGGTCATAAAATAGCCTATTGTCTCAATCTCAACCAACTAATAATAATCACAAGATATCAGATCTCCAAATATACAATTGTAAGGCGTCCCAAACATTACATATCCAGATGATCATGAAGCTAGTCGTTACAAAATGTGAGGACTAGCAAGAGTTCAGTCATACATGATCAACCCCCGGGGCTTGTCAATCATGTTACAGCCCGTAGGCAGACAGTAAGTAAGTACAATCGAGCTAACACTTGCTCGTCGGCTAAACGCCTCAAAAGAATAATTTACAATATTACAGTGGGAGAACAAAAAGAAACCCACTCGATGCCCTGGTTACGCCTGGTGACCACCATCGGGCTGAAATGCAGGGAGATCCTTTGGTGCTACTCCGGTATCTGGCCATACAAAACCAGCTGGGTCAGACCCCAGAAAGAGCAAGTGCCACAAAGGAGGCTTCACTTAAGAACTAAAGCCAGCAAATTAGCACAATAATATAATTACATAATAAGAGACAGTAATTTAAGAAAAAGCATGGTAGGTAATTATAAAAGACAATCTTGCATAGAATCACTAAAAGGCAGGATATATGGAAAAGCATGCCAGGATGATATACGATGAGATAACCATGGGACTATTCAGATAGCTAGGTTACAACCCGTAAACCAAATAAGGACCGGGGTTGTAACCCTTCGTCTGAACGGAACTTGGTTTCTCTCACCATTTATCGGCAAGATAAATATAAGAAATCAGGTCAAGTAACAATCTGGAGTGACAATCATTATAGTGACAATCTGGAGTGACAATAATTCAATCATTCTGGTACAATCTTGCAATCAATCAATTCTAGACAATACCATACTGGACTAGACTCCATCCAATCAATCACGGCCAATCATTGCCTACGGCTTTCTACATTAACTAACTAGGGTTATCACAATCCTAGTTACTAGCCAGATGCAATGAGATGCTCCAAGTAGTCACAGGCCCTGCAGCTATCCAGGTTATCCAGGCAATCATTATAGTGACAATCTAGAGAGTACAACGCATTAGAGTGACAATAGAGTTCAATCATTTAAAGTGACAATCAAGAGTGCCCCACATAACAGTGGGCTGGAAATGTGCCCTACTCGTCGGCAGGCTACAAGTCCAAGCATTTGCGGCCAGGATAACGGGATCGCTTGTAACTTGGGAACATCTCTTCATGACTAGTGAATTATACTAATTATTAACCTTAGTCCATTTCAGTAGGTACTCCTGACCGTGGTACTCAGGAGTCCCCTCCTAGACATGCTGCAAGACAGGACTAGATTATTTGTACAAGCACAATCGCCCACGGTGTCATGATTAATTAAACAGGTCACGTCATGTCAGGTAGCCGTCGCAACAGCTATTCGAAATAATCATGTCAGGTTATCGTGCCAAGTGTACTTTGTCAGGAGTGCACCACGACGGGCCACTATCAGGTCATGTCAGGCTATTATGTCAGGAGTGCACCACTACGGGTCACTATCACGTCATGCTCAATTATCAATTCCAAACATATTAAGTAAATTCGTGATTATCAAGTTCATAACAAAAGGCGTAAGGATATAAAATGGACGTTAAATATCTAATAAAATATCAATATACAGGGCTATAGAAGATCAAGGGTAATCAGGCTACGCTCAAGCCAGGCTACGCTCAGGCAAGCGTACACTCAGGTCTGCGTACCAAAGGATCCATACACTTCCAATGGGAAGCGTACGCAAGGGTCAGCGTACACAAGGGCACGCTCAAGCTACAGGTCAGCGTACGCTCAAGCTAGCATACGCTCAAGACTGCGTACGCTTAAGCTAGCGTACGAAAGGGGCCAGCGTACGCCTTGCTCGCTTAAGCTAGCGTACCAAGGCACGCGTACGCTCAAGCTAGCGTACGCTCAAGACACGCTGCCAACAGGCAGCGTATCAAGGCTAGCGTACGCTCGCTAAAGAGCAGCGTACACAAGTCAGCGTACGCTCGCTAAAGAGCAGCGTACACAAGTCAGCGTACGCTCGCTAAAGAGCAGCGTACAGCTCAGTGGCGTAAGCTAAAAAGCTAGCTCACTGTTCACTGTCTTCTCCAAATGGCAAGAACAGCAAGAACTCTAAAGTTGAATCTAAGCTTCAACGGTCCATATCTTGGTCAAAACAAGTCCGAATCCAACCTTCCAAAGGTCAAAATTGGGTAGAATAAAATTCTCTACAACATGGAACCATCAAAACTAGAAAACAAAGAAGTTTGATAGATCAAAACCACCAAAATCTGAAAATAGCAAGACTCTAGATCTACAAGAATTAAAGCCTCAAAATGGAAAATGACAAGTTCTAATGTTGCTACAAATGAGCTAATAAAACTATTAGACAAATAAAATGTAGCCCTCAAGTGATAGCAAGATGCAACTTGCCTAGACCTCTCTCTCCCTCTCTTTGGTAGGTGAAGGGAGTGAATGAGGAAGAAGAAGATGAGTCATGAAGAGAGAGAAAGAAGAAGGGCTAATAAATACAAATAGTGGTGGTAGGTAGGGGGTTCACCCCTTGGTTCATGATGAACCAAGAGCAATCCCAAACCGAACCAAGCCGAACCAACCCAGGAATAAACCAAGCCCAAATAAACTAATGAATCATTAAAAGCAATTAAACTATCAATGACAATAAAACCAAGCCAATGCAAAATAAACCAAGACAACTAACCATGAATAAATAAAATATGGGTTCAAAACACGTATACGTACACTAAATACGTATCACGAATTTGGGACATTACAAGGACACAGGATTATTATTATTTTTTTATGTATAAATAATTCAAAACCTAAATAACAATAATCTAACCCTATTCCTAACACAACCCTCGGGCTGACCCCCTGGCCAGCCCGACCCGACTTAAATGTATATACTTCATTTTAGTACTTTATTATATTATATATATATATATATATATATATATATATATATATATATATATATGTATTATGTATAAAAAAATAAAAAAAATATATGTATTATGTACACATATGTATATATGTATATATTTTCTTGTGTATATATACTATTATATATATATACTATTATATGTATATATATACAATATTTATATATATATATATATATATATATATATATATATATATATATATATATATATATATATATATATATATATATATATATATATATATATTATAGTTAAGTATTTTCTTATATATATATATGTAATTTTTAACATATATATATCCATTATGTAAATATCCATATATTTATGTGTATATATATTATTATATATGTATACCATTTTATATATGTATTTCACTATACTTAGTGTAAGTTATTTTTCTATGTAAATATACTTATCACATTTTTATAACTACTATGTATAATTTTGCCTTATTAAAATATTAATATTTATTTTGTACTTTTGCCACTTTGTATTTTTTGGTGTATTTAAATTACTGCAACCATTTGGTGTCCAAGCCTAGCATGGATTTTTGGGCCCAAATGTGTTTTCACACATTCAAGACCTGTACAAGTCATATTGGACTTGATTCATGGCCTTGGCTCCTGTATTTGAACTTTGGTTCAAATTATATACATGGACAAAATATGCAGATAATTAATTATTTAATTTCAATTGTGTGTAATGCTGTTTTTGATTTTCTAAAAATACTTAAAGTACTATTAAAATTCTGGAAAAATAGTATTTAGATACTATGTTAATTTAGCTAATTTAGTATAATTTTTGTAGTATTTAATTTACAGTTTTGCCACTAGTTTGGCATATGAAACCAAAACTCATTTTCTGTATACTTAGGAAAACTGATTTTTATAAAATACTTGTACTGGTTCATAAATTCCAGAAAATTATAATAAATTTCTATAATTAGCAAGGATCTTTTTGGAACTTTACTTTAAGTAAAAATAACCTTTTTGTCTATCTCAAAAATTGTTAGAACACAATGATCATTTGATTTATTTATTGATTAATTACGACTTATAACTTTTTGTGCTATTTTGAGCTTTAGCCGTGTTGAACCTCACCCCTCACTAGTGTAAAGACCCTAGAAAGTTAGTTAAAGTAGTGTGTCACCCCACATTGGTCTCCTATGCTAAAATCATCATTTTGGCTAGGTGCCCAGTCACAAGTCGTGTTTCACCAATTAGTGTCTTAGCGTTTTAGCTTAGTGTGAAAACTAAGTTATTGTATTTATTTCTACAGTGACGAGTTACCGGACATCTATAGCACTTTTATCGCAGCTTGTTTTGCTTTGCTTTGCTAGAAGCAAGTACTTTCTACAAACTTTACATACTGTTACATAAATGAACTGCTAATCCAACCATGTTAAATGCTGATCCTTGGGGTAGCAAGTTAAAATATCACATGTTGTACTTTCCATTACTACCATGCTTAGAACAGTCTTTATGTATCTCTCACATGATTAGAATATGGGTTATGGGGAAACTGTTAGTAGCGTACGTGATCATGCCCCCTTACTCGTACGTACGTACCGAGCAAAGTTGACATTTTATATGTATACCTTGTCGTAGGCGCACCAGCTGTATTTGTACGTATGTACATCTATCGCTTGTTTTACTTGTACGGAAGTACATTTTATAAACTTGTACCACAGTACATTTTACACCTATTGACGATCACGTACCTGCTACAGTTTTAAACATTACATATACATCTGTCTCTATGACATATGTGTCCTTGCCATGATAGATTGTGTGATGCCATGTTTCCAGTTATTTCCTCTTATGTTCATTTTCATGTTTCATATGCTAGTTTGCTAGATTCAGTACTTACTCCCGTCCTGACAGGATAACGTTGTAGGTGTCCTTACTGAGGAGGAGTTACTCTGCGACACATATTATGGAGTTACTGCCGAGGACCCGGCTTTGCTTTACGAGGATGTTCCTGCAGGGAACCTCGCCTAGTTATCTTTTTGCTTTAGACTTTTGAGAGTAGTCATGTATTAGGCTACATATTTTGTAACTGGACATGTATCCAGTTTTACATTTCAGATCACTTGTACTTTGAACTTATTTCTATATGAGACGACTTTTGTGTTTGGAGCATTTATGACTTTATTCACTTATAGAACTGTTAGCACATTTTAGTCTTATCCTGTTGTCTTTAGAACAGCTTACTACGTTTTATCTCAAGCGTAGGCTGGGCATGACTCGGCCGGGCTCAACAATTTGGGTAGCGGGTCGTGACATGTTTTTAGTGGTGGCCCATGTAGGTCCTGACTAAATTGTTTGGTCACGTTATTGTACCAAACATGCCTGCAATTAGGAACTTAAGGTAATTAGACAACATTAGGAATGACGCTTAGAACACTTAGAGGAATGCTAGGATTGCAACATAGGAATACATCACATGTTTGCTATTATAATTAGATTTTCTTGTCTATGATTGCTTACTTTAACAAGTCCTTATAAGTCCTTTTTATTTATAATTTAGATGGTGCTTACTCGTTCGTCCCAGTATGTTACACCTGAGAATGGTGTACTCCATATCCAGTCAGCTGACCAGTTGACTGATACACCTCCACCTACCACATTCCCCCACTCCACAGATCCACAGACCCAGATGCCTCCACCACCTTCCACATCACAGTCCCAGCAGGCCCCGATACTTCCACCACCCCCTATCACTATACCCACCCAGGCTTCCGTCACACTCGACGGGAACCAGCTGCTCACTCTGATTCAGGGGTTCCTAACAACCCATCAGGAGCAGACTACCCTACTCCGCCAGAGCATGGAGCGTTCTGAGGGACGTCCCGTGGTCCCACCACCTGTAGAGCCACGGCAGAGAGCGGGGACGATCAAGGACTTCATGGGTCTGAATCCCAAGGAGTTCTCAGGGACTGAGGGCATAGTAGTAGCAGATGACTGGCTAGACTCGGTAGAGAGGAAGCTTCTCGGAGTCAGGATGCCGGATGACCTCCAGGTCGAGGCAGCGGGATTTCTGCTGATAGACTTAGCAGGAGTCTGGTTCCGGAATGAGCCGTTGTTTGCGAGAGGGAGAGCCACTTGGGATCAGTTCAAGACCCAGTTCAAGAAGAAATTCTTCTCGACCACTGCTAGAGTAGCCATGGGGCTACGATTCCAGAATATCCAGCAGGGGAACCGTTCTGTTGATGACTATGCGGCAGAGTTTAGTCGCCTGAGCCGTTTTGCTCCTAGTCTGGTTGCAGATCCAGAGGAGATGACCCGTAGGTTTTGCCATGGTCTAGTTCCAGACATTGGCATTCTTATAGTGGCGAACGGTACGACTGACTATTACCAGAGCCTAGAGTTGGCCCGGAGCATTGAGGAGCGTCTTCTGTCTAGCAAGAGGCCGGCTTCTGTACATCATGAGGGACCGTCCAAGCGTCAGGCTTTCCAGCAGAGAGCACCGACGCCGTACCAGCAGACTTACCGTCCCCCTACACCATATCATCAGACCCCACCAGTTAGAGCCCCGGGACCCCGATATCAGCAGCAGCAGCCGAAGGGAGCTATATGTTCTTTCTGCGGAAGACCAGGGCATGATTACTCCATCTGCAGGAAGAGGTTGAAGCAGTGCTTAGTTTGTGGGTCTGCCACCCACATGATAAGGGAATGCCCAGTAGCCAAGGGACCTAGAGGACCGCTTCCGACTCAGCAGCAGAGGTTTGGGCAGCATCTGCAGCAGCAGAAGGGACCTCAGGGGAAGACTTATAGCCTAGCCCTTGAGCCGGAGCCGGAGTAGGTTTCGGAGCAAGATTACTTAGCTGACGTCATCACAGGTCATGTTTATTTGCATACTTTTCTAGCTCTATGTTTGTTTGATTATGGTGCATCTCATAGCTTCCTATCATTAGAGTTTATGCATAAACACCATCTAGTAGCTACACCTACTGCAGAGATTAGTAGAGTGATGACGGGAGGAGGACCAGTGCCTATTAGATCTATCTATAGATGTTCTATTTTTATAGCCGGGAGAGAGTTCAGGGGACGATTCTTTGTGATGCCACTCCCCGGTTATGATATCATATTGGGGATGGACTGGCTTAGCTATGCCCATGCATCTATAGATTGTCATGAGGGTAGTATTTTGTTCAGTCCCCCAGGCACAGCACCATTCAGTGTCAGGAGGACAGGGCCGGAGATCAGCCTAGAGTCGAACTGTTGTGCGACAGTTGGGGACGCAGCACCGCCACACCCTATCATTAGGGAGTTTATGGATGTATTCCCAGAGGATCTTCCAGGGCTTCCGCCTGACAGAGATGTAGAGTTCACCATAGATTTAGTACCGGGTTCATCACCAGTATCCCGGGCTTGCTATAGAGTGAATCCCAAGGAGGCAGTAGAGATGAAAGAGCAGATTAATGACCTATTGAAAAAGGGTTTCATTCGATCCAGTGCTTCTCCATGGGGAGCGCCAGTGCTCTTTATGCCTAAGAAGGATGGTACAGTCCGGTTGTGTATTGACTACCGGGCCTTGAATGCCATCACCATCAAGAACAAATATCCTCTGCCCAGGATAGATGATTTGTTCGACCAGTTGAGCGGGGCGAAGGTGTTTTCCAGGATAGACTTGAGATCCGGGTACCACCAGGTGAAGGTCAGGGCAGCAGACATCCAGAAGACGGCGTTCAACACGAAGTACGGGCAGTACGAGTTTCTGGTGATGCCATTTGGTCTCACAAATGCGCCAGCTGTCTTTATGAATTTGATGAATAAGACATTTCACCAGTATTTAGATAAGTTCGTCGTAGTGTTTATCGACGACATCCTGATATACTCGAAGACGCCGGAGGAGCATGCAGAGCACTTGAGGATAGTTTTGGGAATTCTGAGGCAGGAGAGATTGTTTGCCAAATTGCCGAAGTACGAGTTCTTTTTAGACCGAGTGGAGTTTCTCGGCCATGTAGTTACTGGAGATGGAATCTCGGTGGATCCCAGAAAGATTGCTGCAGTTGAGACATGGAAGGCTCCGACGTCAGTTTCAGAGATCAGGAGCTTTCTGGGTTTAGCAGGCTATTATAGAAAGTTCGTCCAGGACTTTGCTAGGATAGCTGAACCCATGACGAAGCTGACGCGGAAGGATGCAGAGTACATCTGGTCAGAGGACTGCCAGGCAGCGTTTGAGGAGCTGAAGAGGAGGCTGACGACCGCTCCAGTTCTGACTTTACCTTCAGGTTCTGGAGGTTTCACCATATACAGCGATGCTTCTGGGAAGGGGCTAGGATGTGTCCTACAGCAGCATGGAAAAGTGATTGCTTATGCATCTAGGCAATTGCAGACTCATGAGAGGAATTATCCTACCCATGACCTCGAGTTAGCTGCGGTAATCTTTGCACTCAAGTTATGGAAACATTACTTATACGGAGAGCGTGTGAAAATCTTTACTGACCACAAAAGCTTGACGTATGTGTTCACGCAGAAAGAGCTGAACATGAGGCAAAGACGATGGTTGGAGTTAATGAAAGACTTCGACATCGATTTACAATATCATCCTGGGAAGGCAAATGTGGTGGCGGATGTGCTGAGCAGGCATTCGATGGCATGGTACCTGATGATTGATCGCCATTTGCAGGAGGATCTGGAGAAGCTCGGTATCGAGCTAGTTCGGCCAGGATCAGTGATACAGATGATGGCGCTTGATATTCAGTCAGATTTGATGGAGTAGATTCGGGAGGCACAGTCTACAGATGAGAGCCTTCGCAGACTTCGAGCCCAGGCGTTAGGTGGATTGCTTGATGACTTCACGATAGCAGAGGATGGATCCTTGAGGCATGGCAGCCGATTGTGCGTGCCGAAGGGAGAGCTGGTAGAGGCAGTCTTGCAGGAGGCGCACCGATCGAGATATTCTATCCACCCTGGTGCTAACAAGATGTACCGTGACTTGCGGGAACATCTTTGGTGGCACGGGATGAAGAAGGATGTATCACGTTTTATCTCGAGATGCTTAGTTTGCCAGCAGGTCAAGGCAGAGCGCCAAAGGCCAGCTGGTTTGTTGCAGCCGTTACCCATTCCCGAGTGGAAGTGGGATCATATTACGATGGACTTCGTCTTAGGGCTTCCTCGTTCCCAAGGAGGAAAGGATGCCATTTGGGTCATCGTAGACAGGCTGACGAAGTATGCGCACTTCATACCCTTCAAGGTGGGGCTTTCCACCGAGAAGTTGGCGGAGCTATACATGCAGCAGATAGTTCGCCTACACGGAGTGCCGGTGAGCATCGTGTCAGACAGAGACAGCAGATTCACATCCTACTACTGGAGGAGCTTGCAGGAGGAGTTGGACAGTAGGCTCAAGTTCAGTACGGCGTACCACCCGCAGACAGATGGGCAGTCCGAGAGGATGATACAGACACTGGAGGATATGCTGAGGACCTGTGTGTTGGACTTCGGAGGATCATGGGAGAGCCATCTGCACTTGGTAGAGTTTTCATACAACAACAGCTACCAAGCCAGTATCGGTATGTCTCCTTTCGAGGCGCTTTATGGACGACGATGCCGCACACCACTCTTTTGGGATGATTTGGAGACAGAGTTATGCTTGGGCCAGAGATGATCACAGATGCAGCAGAGAAGGTCGGGATGATCAGAGACAGGCTCAGAGTAGCTCAGGATAGGCAGAAACACTGGGCTGATGCTAGTCGCAGACCGATGGAGTTCGCAGACGGTGATATGGTGCTAGTGAAGATATCACCTACTAGAGGGACGATCCGGTTCGGACGAGGAGGGAAGCTGAGCCCCAGATACATCGGGCCGTTCGAGGTACTTGGCAGGATCGGAGAGGTAGCTTACAGGGTTGCACTTCCACCCAACCTATCAGGAGTTCACGATGTCTTTCACGTATCTCAGCTGAGGAGATATGTTCCAGACCCCAGTCATGTGCTAGATCATTCAGAGTTGGAGGTCGGACCGAGCCTTACAGTTTCTGAGCAGCCAGTGGAGATATTAGACAGGAGAGAGAAGAGGCTGAGGAACAAGGTTATACCCCTAGTACGAGTAGCTTGGAGCCGTCACTCCCCAGGTGAATCTACTTGGGAGAGGGAGTCGGACATGAGGGAGAGATACCCTTACCTGTTCGATCCAACCGCTGCGAAGGAACCACCCGTTCTCGCTTGATACCTTAGAGGTTAGTTTCGATCATAGCCTTAGTCATTGTTGCATTGCTTGCTATGTTAGAGTATTGTAGGGTCTTCAATCCTTGTGAATTTCGAGGACGAAATTTTTCAAGGAGGGAAGACTTGTAAGCCCCTGTTTTTTAAATTTTATTTTAATTAGTGCTAATTAATTTTTAGTGTCAATTTTAGCCTTAAAATAATTATTTAGATTTTTAGGCATTTTTCTAGAATTTTTAAATAAATTTTAAATGAGTTTTGTATATCAAAAATATCAATTTGCAATTTTCTAAATTATTTTAATATCTGTTTGTAATTTTCTAAATTATTTTGTAGTCAGTTTGTAATTAATTATTTGTTTTAGCTACGGAATGCAAATTCTAATTTGCATTTAAAGCTGGAAGGACCTAACTGTAAATCCTAAATCTATGAGGACCCTAATGCTAAACTGCAGTCACCCTCCCCCCCCCCCCCACGAACTCTCTCTCTCCCCTCACCCACTCCGCTGACCTACGACCGCCAGCGCGGCCTGCCCCCGCCATTTCCGGCTGCCCTCCGACCGCCTCAGCCCCCTATTTAAACCCCCTCACCCCCCTCAGCTCGACCACCCCCACTTCGACCCACCACAGCCACCGCAGCCTACCGTCTTCCCTATTTACATCCCGCCTGAACCCTAACTCCGGCGTACCCTAGCCCCGCCTCACCGACCATCGTCGTCGAGCGCCACCACCACCATTCGGTTCGCCCCGACGAGATGAGCCCAGCGCCACCAAGGCGCCCCGACCACGGCGTCTCCTCCGCCCAGTCGCCACCCCCGACAGCAGCCCCGACTTGGACACATACGTGTCATCTACCCCCCCTCGTGTCCTGTTGTGTCTCGTTCTCATGCACAGGACTCGCCTATACACGACAACCCTAATGGTAAGTGCGGACACGGCAAACACGTGTCGTGCGTGTCGTAAATCAACCCGACACATGGACTCCTGTGTCCCTAACTGTCAGGACACAGGATTTTTTTTTTTTTTATGTATAAATAATTCAAAACCTAAATAACAATAATCTAACCCTATTCCTAACACAACCCTCAGGCTGATCCCTTGGCCAGTCCGACCCGACTTAAAACCCCCCCCCCCTGCGCGCTCTCTGGCTCGAGTTCGAGCCCCCCTTTACTGCTGTTATTCCTTTTTCTTTTCCTTTTTCTTTTTCTTTTTGTTTTATATATATAATTATATATATGTATACATATATTTGTATATATATATATATGTATTATTATATATACTATATTATATATATATATATATATGCTGTTTTATATATATATATATATATATATATATATATTTTATATATATATATATATATATATATATATATATATATATATATATATATATATATATATATATATATACTTCATTTTTAGTACTTTATTATATTATGTATGTATATATATATATATATGTATTATGTACACATATGTATATATGTATATATTTTCTTGTGTATATATATTATTATATATATATATACTATTATATGTATATGTATACAATATTTGTATATATATATATATTTTATAGTTAAGTATTTTCTTATATATATATATATATATATATATATTTTATATATATATATATATATATATATATATATATATATATATATATATATATATATATATATATATATATTTTAACATATATATATGTAATTTTTAACATATATATATCCATTATGTAAATATCCATATATTTATGTGTATATATATATTATTATATATGTATACCATTTTATATATGTATTTCACTATACTTAGTGTAAGTTATTTTTCTATGTAAATATACTTATCACATTTTTATAACTACTATGTATAATTTTGCCTTATTAAAATATTAATATTTATTTTGCACTTTTACCACTTTGTATTTTTGGGTGTATTTAAATTACTGTAACTATTTGGTGTCCAAGCCTAGCATGGGTTTTTGGGCCCAAATATGTTTTCACACATTCAAGACCTGTACAAGTCATATTGGACTTGATTCATGGCCTTGGCTCCTGTATTTGAACTTTGGTTCAAATTATATACATGGACAAAATACGCAGATAATTAATTATTTAATTTCAATTGTGTGTAATGTTGTTTTTGATTTTCTAAAAATACTTAAAGTACTATTAAAATTCTGGAAAAATAGTATTTAGATACTATGTTAATTTAGCTAATTTAGTATAATTTTTGTAGTATTTAATTTACAGTTTTGCCACTAATTTGGCATATGAAACCAAAACTCATTTTCTGTATACTTAGGAAAACTGATTTTTATAAAATACTTGTACTGGTTCATAAATTCCAGAAAATTATAATAAATTTCTATAATTAGCAAGGATCTTTTTGGTACTTTACTTTAAGTAAAAATAAGCTTTTTGTCTATCTCAAAAATTGTTAGAACACAATGATCATTTGATTTATTTATTGATTAATTACGACTTATAACTTTTTGTGCTATTTTGAGCTTTAGCCGTATTGAACCTCACCCCTCACTAGTGTAAAGACCCTAGAAAGTTAGTTAAAGTAGTGTGTCACCCCACATTGGTCTCCTATGCTAAAATTATCATTTTGGCTAGGTGCCCAGTCACAAGTCGTGTTTCACCAATTAGTGCCTTAGCGTTTTAGCTTAGTGTAAAAACTAAGTTATTGCATTTATTTCTACAGTGACGAGTTACCGGACATCCATAGCACTTTTATCGCAGCTTGTTTTGCTTTGCTTTGCTAGAGGCAAGTACTTTCTACAAACTTTACATACTGTTACATAAATGAACTGCTAATCTAACCATGTTAAATGCTGATCCTTGGGATAACAAGTTAAAATATCACATGTTGTACTTTCCATTACTACCATGCTTAGAACAGTCTTTATGTATCTCTCACATGATTAGAATATGGGTTATGGGGAAACTGTTAGTAGCGTACGTGATCATGCCCCCTTACTCGTACGTACGTACCGAGCAAGGTTGACATTTTATATGTATACCTTGTCGTAGGCGTACCAGCTGTATTTGTACGTATGTACATCTATCGCTTGTTTTACTTGTACGGAAGTACATTTTATAAACTTGTACCACAGTACATTTTACACCTATTGACGATCACGTACCTGCTACAGTTTTAAACATTACATATACATCTGTCTC
Source organism: Iris pallida (assembly GCA_029216955.1). Lineage (NCBI taxonomy): Eukaryota > Viridiplantae > Streptophyta > Magnoliopsida > Asparagales > Iridaceae > Iris > Iris pallida. Next base: position 25,641 of record JANAVB010003452.1, read on the forward strand.
TATGACATATGTGTCCTTGCCATGATAGATTGTGTGATGCCATGTTTCCAGTTATTTCCTCTTATGTTCATTTCCATGTTTCATATGCTAGTTTGCTAGATTCAGTACTTGCTCCCGTCCTGACAGGATAACGTTGTACGTGTCCTTACTGAGGAGGAGTTACTTTGCGACACATATTATGGAGTTACTGCCGAGGACCCGGCTTTGCTTTACGAGGATGTTCCTGCAGGGAACCACGCCTAGTTATCTTTTTGCTTTAGACTTTTGAGAGTAGTCATGTATTAGGCTACATATTTTGTAACTGGACATGTATCCAGTTTTACATTTCAGATCACTTGTACTTTGGACTTATTTCTATATGAGACGACTTTTGTGTTTGGAGCATTTATGACTTTATTCACTTATAGAACTGTTAGCACATTTTAGTCTTATCCTGTTGTCTTTAGAACAGCTTACTACGTTTTATCTCAAGCGTAGGCTGGGCATGACTCGGCCGGGCCCAACAATTTGGGTAGCGGGTCGTGACACATGCGGCCAAGAAGGGGACTTGCCGCATGAAAAGGGCATGCGGCTAAGTACTGTTCTTCTTCTCCACTGTCTGGGAAGAATAACCATGGAAGCCATTGCTCCCAATCTCCAAAAATCTTCATCTAAGGTCAGAATCCGAACTTTCATAGGTCAAAATGGAGTGGAATGAAATTCTCTACAACATGGAACCATCAAAACTTGAAAATAACAAAGTTTAATACATCAAAACCCAAGAAACCCGGAAATGCAACAAGCTGAGATCTACATGAATTGAACCATGGAAATTAAAAATGCTAAGTACTAAAGTGTCTTAGAATCTCGTGAGAAAGAAAATGGAACAACAAAACTTGAGTTCCTCCATGAAGCAAGTTGCACTTGCCTAAGCCTCTCCTGGTAGGTGGAGAGAGTAATGGTGAGGAAGAAGAAGAGTTATGAGGACTAATGGAAGAGAGAGAGAGAGAGTGGTTAGGTGGCTTATAAGGGAAGAAAGTGGGTGGTAGGTGGGGTTGGTTCACATGCAAGAAGAAACCGAACCAAGCCGAACCAAGCAATGAAATGCTAAAATAAACTATGCAATGAGACATGCAATATGAGTTAAAATACGTATACGTATACTAAGATACGTAATACGAACTACGAGCGTTACAGGAGTCGACGTGCACGACACGAACGTGTCGATACGAAATATGTAATGGTAATATCCTCCACCAGATGGTCCCAAACGACGGTACATGCGGTTCTATTGAGTCCAGAATAGTCCAAATAGCCTAGTTTGGTATATAGAAGCCAAAAAAATCAGAGTTGGCACGATTATTGAATCAAGAAATAGGAGACGACTATATAAGTCACGATTTATGATTTTAAGGAAAAGTGCATCACTAAATACATATAACTATTCTGAAAATTATCTATAATACTTAGAAATTGTTTTTTTATACATTATTTGAAGGCCTAGGAAATTATTTGATATATATATATATATATATATATATATATATATATATATATATATATATATAGAGAGAGAGAGAGAGAGAGAGACACACACACACACACAATCCTTTTAAATCCAAAAATCTATTTATAATATCTAGAAACTATATTTTTTATTAATCGTAATATTTTTAGATATATATATTGAAATTATAGAAAATTGTTCTAGTACTAAATCTCCAATTTGTCAAACACGATTTTAGGTCAGAACTTAATAAATATATTTTAGAAATATTATCATATAATTCCAAATAAATAATACTATTAATAACAATAATCACAATAATAATAGAATGCAATACATTTATATACATATAATACATTTATACACCATACTCAAATATATACAGTATGTAGAAAATATGTACACAAATATACATATGTAAATGCTATAATCAAAACCCTAGTAATTTAAACCCATACATTTTCATTAGCCCAAAATAATAATTTAAAGAACCAGACCAACCCAATATACTTACATATTAAAAGCCCAAAATTTTTTTTCCATTGGCTCAGCCCAACCCATAGATTCAATTATTGATCCAATAATTCTACCTATTGGACCTATGATCAAGCCCAATCTGGAGTTGTGCTAAACTTTATGAATATAACACTACTAATTAACTAACCCTAGTAATGATAATAAGAAATGACAATGTATGTATATAAGGGGCTGTTTGGTTAGGGGAGAGTGGCGAGGGAAGTAGCACTTTCAATGAAAGTGCTCATCCACTTTCGCACTTTCGGTGTTTGGTTGGATGTAGCAAGTGAGCGGTAAGTGTCCAATCACTGCAAGTGAGCGGTAACTCCTCTGTGTTTTTTTCTAACACACAGTTACACCAAAAAACTGAAGGAGGTGGGCTGCAAGTGACCCCCCGCCCCTCAAGATCGTCCAGACCGGCGCCGCCGAACTCGAACGAGCCACCGCCGGAGTGGAGGAGCTCCTGCGAGTCGGACGAGGGCTTCGCCGCGGAGGCGGAGGAGGAGAGGATGTAGTGCACGGGGCTCGCCGGGACGAGCTCGAGCCACCCGCGGCGACCTCGACGAGCCACCGGCGACGACCTCGAGCCACCGACCTCGACCTCGATGAGCCACCGGCGACGACCTCGACGTCGACGAGCCGCCGCGACGAGCTCGCGCCACCCGCGGCGACCTTGACGAGCCTCGTCCTCGTCGGATCCGGACGGTGGAGGGCGGAGGGGGACTCGTCTTCTTCCTTGAGGCGCTTGTGCTGCCGATGAGGGGAAGGGTTGGAGGATTTTTTGGGTTTTTTTAGGAAACATTTTTTTTGCAGCAGAGCACATTTTTTTGGGAGAGAGGAATAAGAAGAGTTGGTGAGAGAAGAGTCCAGAATAGTAATTAATGTATAATTAGTAGGTAATTAATATATTGTATAATTAGTAGGTAATTGTGACAGATTAATAGCTAATTAATGAAAAGACAACAGATTAATAGCTAATTAATGTATAATTAGTAGGTAATTAATATATTGTAGTAATTAACAGCTAATTGTGACAGCTAATTAATAGTAATTAATTTAATTATGGTAGTTAATATATATTTTGTTTAATTGTTGTAATTAAATTAATTATAATAGTTAATGCATTTTTTAATTAAGGTAATTAGTATAATAGATAATTAATTATGATAATTATGGTATTTAGTTTAATTATGATAGTTACTATATTTTTTCGTCTAATTATGATAATTAATTTAATTATAATAGTTAATACATTTTTTTAATTATGGTAATTAATTTAATTATTGATTATCATATTTTCAACTCAAATCTCTACTTTCAACAACCATCCAAACAACCGAAGTCATTTTCTCTCCACTTTCAACAACCATCCAAACACCAACCCCCATTTTCTTCCACTTTCACCAGACAAAAAGTACTACATCCAAACACATTTTGAAAAGTGACACTTGCTGCAAGTGCACGGAAACTCAACTTGCTGCAAGTGCCACTTTCACACTTTCAAAGAGTTACATCTATCCAAACAGCCCCTAACAACAGCACTGCTGTTCTTCCATTCCCTTCTCTCAAATCCCTAATTAATGTCATTAACTTTAATGATATTAATTAAAACCCTAATTAATTAACCCAACTACTCTACTGAAAGCACAAGAAGGGGGGTGGGGGTTGAAGCTTTCTGCTTCACTCTCAAATTCCCAAAATAGAGAAACGAAGAGGGGAGAGAGAAGGGGGGTCTCACCCAAGGGGCGGCTGCCCACCGGACTAGGCGCCGTGGCTCACGCTGGCGGAGGGGAAGCAGGGCGTGGAGGCGGGTGCCGACTTAGAGGCGCCTGGGAAGGCCGGGGCTCGGCGGCGCTCGTGCTGGCTCGCAGTGGCCGGATCCGGACGTGGCTGCGTTGGATCTGGCCGCACGGCGCACAGGACGGCGCGGCTGGGTGGCGAGGAGCAGATCCAGATGCAGCTGCTCTGGAGAGGCTCGGGCTTGCGTGGGGGCGCCAGATCTGGACAGGCGCTGGCTCGCCGGAGGAAACGCCGCGACGCAGCGCTAGCGTGGGCTGATAGTGGGGTTGAGTAGCGCAGAGGTCGGTGAGGCATGATGGTCACGACGGGTGGCCGAACATGCCGGTCAGGTGAGTGGCTTGGTCTGGTCCGACGGGGAGAGGCAGGGGTGGCGTTGTTGTGTAGTGGCGGCGGTGGTGGTTGGGTGTTGGACGGAGGAGGCAGGGAGGTGGTCGTGCTGGGGGAGTGGTGCTGGTGGTGATGATGATGCCGGTGGTGGTGGTTTGTTTGCTTGGTTGTGGTAGGGTGGATGGCCGGAACGGTGGCGGTGGGAGTGGTGTAGGTGGCGACAGGTGGTGGATGGCCGGGTGTAGTGGTGGTGCCAGTAGTGGTGGAGGTGGAATGGTGATGGTGGTCGGGGGCCGGAGTTGGCTGGGGTGGAATGGTGAGGGTGGCACTGGTGGCGGAGAATGGCAGCGCCGGGGTGGCGGATGGCCGGGTCGACAGGGAGGTTGCGGCTCTGTGGAGTAGGGGTGGGGTTAGCGTTTGAGAGTGTGTGTGGGGGTGGTGGGGGGGGGGGGTAGGAATTGCTGTGTAAAATATTGGAGAGTTTCCAATATTTATAGTAGTAGTATAGGAAACCCTAGTGGCAAAGATGTAAATATAATAGATGTAGGAATATTAGTGTAAACCATTAATACTAACCCTAACACTAACTACTAACAACTAGTTTAACTAATTATTAGCTAATTGTCGATTAGCTACCAACTACCCGTTCACTAGCTAATCTCAAAGTCTTACCCCACGATCCAAAGCTTAAGGTTTGGTAGGCAAAAATAAAACTGAATTGTTCTTAGCTCGATACGAGGGAAATCGAGTAACTTACAAATTATTGTAAACCTTTAAGATTAAAATAATTAGTAATAAAAATATTCTTTATTTACAATAATATTTTGACAATCTTTTCCTTTATATAAAAGTAAATATTTATAACTTATGAAAATTCTAGAAAATGGACAATAGATTTATTTAGGATGAAATCTCATATAATGTAGTTTTACAAAACCAATGACCCAACAAAAGTATCGATAGCATATTACGATCGAAAATATATTTTATTTTAAAATTTACGATTTCAAATATTTAGAAATATTCAGAAAAATACAAAAATACAAAAAATCGCGAAAATAAACTCCAGAATTCGGTTAACGAAGGTTACACGCTCGTCAGTCGAACTTTTTGTGACTCTAACGGACTCCCTGGACTCAACGGGCTCCCTTTGCTTTCTTCTTTGGTGCATCTTGCAAAGGAGGCCGGGGGCTCTATTTATAAAGTGGAGTGAGACTTCACTTTTTCTCATATCCTATGTGGGACTAAAATACCAATACTTAAAAATAGAGTTTGATATTTTAGACATCCTGCAATCAGCATAGTCGTGTGCCAGTCCACGCCTACCCTCCAAACATGCTCGTGCATGCACGAAGCATCCTGGAGTCCGTGTCCGAGTCCGAGTCCGAACGACAAAAAGCAACTTGCTTCCTTGTTGGAGTTAATCCTTTTTCCTTCTAGGTAAACACCCCTATATGGCACCCACATGTGCCCCACTACACCCCATGTGCACACCTCAACACATGCAAAGCAATATATTGAGATACCCACTTGGTGGTGTAGCCGATGTGGGACTATTTTACACTAGTCAAAAGGCAAAAACACCAACAACAGATGACCAAGATCTTTCATATAATATGGTGGATGCATGTATTGTTTGACATGCATAATGTGATTTGAGCGTCTGCAATTGATATGCATATTCTCATTATAGAATAAAAGAAGAGTCCCAGAGCCTGAAGCTCGTCAAACGTAGCAGCTTGCGACTCAGGTACCTTGATAGCTTCTTAATATGACTGTTTTCAACGACGATATGTAGCTGCAAGAAAAAATTTAGTAGGGGTCATGGAAGTAAAGAAGTTCATTTTCTCTAGGGGATGGCCCTCGCGAATGGAGCCATAGACATGTATGGGATCCTTTGTAGCAACAAGACGGACTGAGATAGAAGAGCTTTGGTGGTCTCATATATATGGATCGAAGTAATATAGTGAGGTCTTATGAGTAATGATAGGAGAATCACGACGGTGATATACTTGAGTGGTAGGAGAACAAGGTGGAGCAAAAATCAGATCTTGTGTTGATGGAGGTGTATGCTCAAGAAAAACAAGATCCTCTAGTGTGGAAGATGGTAAAGGGACAGGAGGTCATGACAGGACACTGTATGGTATATTCTCAAGGAATGTGACATGACAGGAAATTCGACTAAGTTTGACAATTGGACCATAACATCTATAGCCCTTATGTTGAGTACTGTAGCCCAGAAAGGCATTGCAGGTAATTTGTTCCATTTAAATGGAGGTGGAAGAACAAACCAAGTACAGCAAAAAGTGCGAAATATAGAATAATCAGGGTGCATAGTTAGTCTTTGATAGGGGAAACACTTGCACCATGAAGAATGGAGGGAATGCGATCAATAAGAAAATCATTACTGAGAACGAATTTGGCCGAATAGAGACAGAAGTAAAGAGAAGAAGTGATTTGGTGGTCTTGAGTATGTCTGTCACGTCTCTCAACACGTCGTTCTTCTTACTGGGCTGCCAGTTTTTCAGTTGGCTGTCGCATTTCCTGCATTAATTACCTGAGCTTCAACATTAGAGTTCTGGCTGCATATACAACAGAACCAGCAGTGGACCAACTCTGTTTCGTATGCTGGTTTTGAAGTTTCTACAACCAATTGGTCCTCTTTTGACTTCTCTACACTCCTCAAGCAAGAGCATCTATATTTCTCATGCCAACTATAAACTGGACAACCCTGTGGTGGAGGCCTTTGGTGCATACTCGAACCTCCCGCCTTCTAACTTGTTGACAACGAATCCTCTTTTTCATACTTAAAGTCCTAGATTCTTTCCTCTCTGGCCATGTTCATCAGGGTAAAAGGACATTTTTTTAGCTGTAAGCGGATAGCTTGTATAACTTTATCTCCACTTATTTGAAATCATAGATATGATCCTGTATACCTTAAGACAATGACATGATGGTTTCTTTTAACTGCAAATTGACTTTAATATTATGTGAAGATTCATTACCATCCTCTTCTATTCACAGGAAATTTAATATATCCAACTTTGTAGCCTAACACAGATGTTATGGCTAAGGATCCTCAGCCTTATTTTCTACATGCTCGTCGACTAATAAAAATAGCTGTGCAGGCACTTGAGAAAGATGTTCCATGGAGATCAAAGGAGCCTCGTGTCCTAGAAATTCTACAAGCGGTAGGTCCTGTTTGTTCCAATTTTTTTGCTCAATGTTATATAAGATTTGTTTGATGACCTCTTAATTATTTTTTTGGCTTTCTAATGACTAAACTGTTGCATATCATAATTATAACTAAGAAAAAGGGAAAAGTATAACATTCCATCTTCTTTATTTGGACATACCATTTGCATCCTATAGCCATAACATCCAGAAAAAGGGCATCTGCACATAAAAAGGAAACGCAACATTCACATGTCCCTAAATGACTCAAGTATGTTATATAGCAAGAGCTGCATATGATACTCGACAAAGTTATTGGTTATATAACTTTATCCAATTATTTGGAATATGGATGATGTGAAAGAGCACAGTGATGACGTAGGAAGGTTTGTAGTTTCTCTAAGGTTATTGGCCAACAATTTCTCCTGATTGTCAGTGCACGTCATGATGTTTAACCAAATTTGTCATCCCAGATCCCTACTTTAGAGAAAAGTCTTGTAACTTCATGCTTATTCCATCTCCTAAGATATGCTTTCACCTCTAGTGGAATATGTGTTTGTCAATAGAGCTTACCATATCTTTTTATGGATAGATAAAAGAAATGATGTACCCACTATTACACCTTAATGTTAAACTAAATCGCTCTAGCATGTTCTCTATATTTCCTTTGGGATAGCCATAGCTTCCCAACCCTTCTCTCTTGATGAATTTTTATCACAAGTATCTTCTTTGCTCCACACCTAAATTCTCTGTCAAACTCTGCACTCACTAGTTCTTTGAGTTCCTTTTATCTCTATTATGCTTTTGAAAGCAATCAACATGTCATCGACGTATAAGAGAGATATATCGATGGTCCCCCTTGAGCTTCCTTGAGTAGACAAAACTGTCATATTGCATCTAGTGAAATTTGTTTTCAACATAAATTAGTCGAAACACTTGTACCAATGTCAAGAGATTGCTTCAACTAATATAGAGATCGTTTGATCTCATACGTGATCCTTCTGGTCGAACACTATAAATCCTTCTGGTTGTCTCATGAAGATCCTCTCTTCCAATTTTCCATGCATAATGTCATCTTAACGTCTATTTACTCTCACTTCATATCTTAAGTAGTCATTAATGTCAATAATACCCGAATTGAAGTATGATTGACTATTGGCGAGAATATATCGTTTAGTCGATTCCCTTCCTCTGAGCATACCCTTTAGAGACTACAGATGTCTTGTACCACTCATTGTCCTTCCTGAATACCCATTTGCATCTAATAGTCCTTTTATCCTAGAGGAACCATGTTCCACATACTATTCTTTGTTGAATATTTGTGATCATTTTATTGATAATCTCATGGCTAGTCTTACAATCCTCCTCATTACATTAAAACCTCTGTGGAATATCATGTGGCATATTCTGACATACCAAATATACCAACAGAATATTCCAATATACTTATTCTAATATACCAACACTCTCCCTCAAGATGGGCGAAATATATTCACTAAGCCCATCTTATCACAACCTCTAATCATGCTCACAGAGCTAAGTCCCTTGGTCAGTCCATCTGCTACCTGATCCTTGGTTGGAACGTGGCCTAGCTCCAGTAGTCCACTATCCAACTTCTCCTTGATGAAGAACCTATCGATCTCGATGTGTTTGGTCCTGTCATGTTGTATTGTATTGCTGGCGATACGAATAGCTGACTGGTTATTACACCACAGCTTCATCTTGGCTCCTTGATCCAGCTTAAGCTCCACCAGCATATTCTTCAACCATAGCAGCTCTGCAACTCCTAAAGCCATAGCTCTGTACTCCGCTTCAACTGTCGATCTAACCACCACTGACTGCTTTTTACTCCTCCAAGAGACCAAGTTGCCTCTTACAAATATGCAATATTCCGAGGTAGATCTCCTATCATTAGCATAGCTAGCCCAGTCAGAATCACAGTAGCCCTATATGCTCACGTGATTATTCTTCCTGAATATCAGTCCCTTCCTGGGGGCACCCTTCAAGTATCTCAGAATCTGGTACACTGCGTCCATATGACCCTTCCGTGGGTCATGCATGTAGCGCCTTACCACACTTACTACAAAGCAGATAGCAGGACGGGTGTCTCAAATAGATCAACTTGTCCACTAGTCTCTGGTATCTATCCCGTTCAACTGGTTCTCCAGCCTCAGCAGCCAGCTTGAACTTCTGATCTATCAGCGTCGCTGCAGGTCTGCATCCCAACATCCATGTCTCTGTAAGAAGGTCTAGTGCATACTTTCTCTGAGAAAGAACAATCCCTTATGCTTCTCGAGAAATCTCAATCCCAAGGAAGTACCGAAGAAGGGCAAGGTCATTCACCTCAAATTTTTTGCTAAGCTTCCCCTTGAGTCAGGCGATCTCCTGCTCATCATCTCCTGTGATAATCACATCGTCCACATACACCACAAGCATGATGATATGGCCTCCACTCTGACGGAAGCATACAATATGATCAGCATTGATCTGCCGATATCCCATTCCTATCATCGCCCTCCTGAATCTGTCAAACCAAGCTCGAGGAGACTGTTTCAGCCCATAGAGGGACTTCTTCAACCTGCAGACCTTGTCCACTGTCTGATTGGTGCCGAATCCTGATGGTATCTCCATGTACACTCCTCCACTAGATCTCCATGAAGAAACGTATTCTTCATATCCAGTTGGTGTAGCTTCCATCCACCATTTGCTGCCAGAGAAATCAGGGTCGTGACAGTGCTCATCTTCGCTACTAGTGCAAATGTCTCGTCATAGTCAATGTCGTACGTCTGACTGTATCATTTTTCCACCAGTCGAGTTTTGTAGCGCTCAACATGTCCATATGGGTTCTGCTTCACAGTAAGGACCCACTTGCATCCGACTGCTCTCTTCCCTTCTGACAGTTTTACCAGCTCCCAAGTGTGGTTCTTCTCAAGAGCCCCCACCTCCTCGTACATCGCCGCTTTCCACTTTGGATCGTTCTTGACAACCTGCCAATTGTTAAGTACAGTAGTACTATCCAAAGACGCAATGAATGTTTCAAGAGAAGAGGAGATATGATCATATGAAACAAACTGAGCAAGGTCCCAACCATATCTAACAGGAGGATTTTTCGTATTGTTGCAAGTGGTCCTCCATACTGATAATGGTGTAGGAGGAGGTGTGGATGGAACAGGAAGAATGATATCACCTGAAGGGGAATCTGGTGGTGGTGTAGGTATCTCAGGAGTCGAGACGGACGCAAGAAAATGACTTGACATTGGCACTATAGTTACTGGTCCTGCAGTTTGCTTCCCTCTCCTGCTGTAGGTAAGTATCTCTCCCTGAGCCATGGGCCTAACACCTCTCATCTCCTCCCTCTGTTCCTCTTTATCTTCCTGTTCCTCCTCAACCGCGCCTCTATGCCATACTCCTAAATTTGTCACCAGGCTTTCACCAATTTTTTCCCCTCGTCTCATACTCGCAGTATCAGGTGAGTTGTTTGAGATTCTCTCATGATGGTAGTATGGCTCATGCTCCCTGAAGTGAATGTCCATGCTCACAAACTTCTTTTTCTCTACTGGGCTCCAACACACATATTCCTTCTGAGTCGTCGAGTAGCCCACGAAGATGCACTTGACTGCTCTAGGATTAAGTTTTCCAACTTACGGTCTGTTGTCCTTCACAAAACACATGCAGCCAAACACCTTCAGTGGGAGTATCCCACTATTATTTTCTTGCAATATTTCACATGAAGATTTCTATCCCAGTACCTTCGAGGGCATCCTATTGATTAGTTGAGTTGCTGTCAATACTGTATACCTCCACAGACTTTGTGGGACATTCATATTGATCATCATGCTTCTGGCTACCTCCAGAAGGTGTCTGTTCCTTTCTGCTACTCCATTTTGTGCTGGTGTGTATGCATATGTGGTCTGATGCTGTATCCCTTGGGCTGACAAGTATTCCGCAAGTGCTTTGTTGGTATACTCTGTCCCATTGTTAGACCTTAGTACCTTCACCACTGCCTTGTACTGAGTCTGGATATGTTTATAAAAGTTTTAAAAATAGGTAGATACATCACTCTTATTCTTCATCAAATACAGCCAAGTGACACGAGAAGAACAATCAATAAAGAAAACAAAATACTTGTAACCATTCATAGTAGTAATGGCGCATGGCCCCCAAATATCAGAATGTATTACATAAAAAATAGACGAGCTCCTATTATCCGCTAGCATATGAGCTCCTAGTAAGTTTGCCTAAATCACATGCATCACATACTAGTTTCTCCTTATTTGTTTTCTCATAAATAGCTGAATACAATTTACTTAAAGTAGCAAAAAAGGAGTGTCCTAACCTCTTATGGTGGAGTATTAATGTATCCTCGGCACTCATTTTCAGTCCTCCCATTTCTGCCTTCTCTGTCATAGACATCAATGCTGAATCCAGTCCTTCTCGATCCAGGTACCACAGTCCCTCATGCCAAGTGTTAGTTCCAAGTCTTTGTCCCGTTTCTTTCTCCTGGAAGATCACCTTAGGAATATCAAAAGTGACAATGCATTTTAGTTGGAGGATTATAGAACTGATGGACAAAAGACTGACTGGAAAAGATAGAGCATGCAAAACATTGGATAATTTTACTGAACCTGTACAATTTACAGTACCCTTACCGACCACTGGCTGGAAAGTAGCATCAGCTGTTTGAATATTGTCTGCCGATGCTAGGTGACTGTAGGAGGAGAACTCACTAGTATTCTCCGTCACATGCCGAGATGCCCCCGAGTCGATAATCCAGTCTGACGATTTAAGAAAAGATATAGATGCAAGGGCGAGTGAGTCGTCAGTACCTTCTGATGGATGGACATACATGGCGGCGTTGCCTCCTGCGAAGAATGAGATGGACACCTCATCGGTTCCAGTCCTCCTGTCTTAATCGTTTGACGCTCTCTCCTTCCTCCTGAGTGCCTCCAGCATGCTCATCAGTGCTTGATCCTCCTCAGTAAAGGTACCACTAACTCTCTCATCCCCTTCTACTACCAGCATATTCGCTCGATAACCTCCTCGACCACCCCGTCGACCCCCACGACCACATCCACGTCCTCCAAAATATCCAGTCCACCGAACTGTCCACGTCCACCACCTGGATCTTCCTCCTTAGGTGGTTTGGTACAAGCATACCGATGATGCCCATCTCCCCGCAGTTGTAACACTGTCGGTTGTGCAGCCAGGGCTCTCCCTTAGGCCCTGTGTCGCTCAAACTGGTAGCTGCCAGTGCTAACTTTACTTCAGGAGGACCATCCGTTCCCGCCTGCAGCTTGATGCGAGTCTCCTCCTGGATCATGGTCGAGATAGCCTCCTCAAGGGTGGGGATCTTCGGTTGGGCTAGAAATTGTCACGTCCCGGAACCAGAATACTGGAGAGCGGGGGCAGACATAGCCAGCTACGTATATTGAAACGGAAACCACCTCGATATACGGTCACGGCTGTCTAGATATGTGAGGGTTTTCTACAAGCCAACAGTCTCTTATGGTCATGAACAAGCCTAGTGTCTCAATCACCACAAGTAAGTAAAGTCGCAAGATGTATGATCATTAAATATACAATAATAAGGCGTCCCAAATATTACATATTCAGCTGATCATGAAGCTAGTCGTTACAAAATGTTAGGACTAGCAAGAGTTTAGTCATACATGATCAACCCTAGGATTTGTCAATAATGTTTACAGCCCGTAGGCAGACAGTAAGTAAAAGTGCTTCGAGCTAACATGTGCTCGTCGGCTAAACGCCTCAAAAGAATAAATTTACAATAGAGTGAGCGAAACAAAATAGAAAACCCACTCGTAGTCCGGGTTCCTTCTAGTCGCCACCATTGGGCTGGAAGCTTGGTAGATCCTCGGGAGCTGCTCCGAAATCTGGCCATACAAAACCAGCTGGGTCTACCCCAGAAAGAGCAAGTGCCACAAGGGGGCCACGAAATAAGAACAAAAGCCAGCAATTAGCACAAGAAAATCTAATATTAAAACTAGAATTGTACGAAAACATGTCAGGATGATATACGACGAGATAACCATGAAACTATTCCGATAACCAGGTTACAACCCGTAAACCAAACAAGGACTGGGGTTGTAACCCTTCATCTGAACAGAATTTGGTTTCCCACCATTTATCGACAAGATAATAATGCAATAAATCAAAACAGGGAGCAATCTTGTACTGGATCAAGACATGGCTAAACTAGTTATACCTCATTCAATCAATCACGGCCAAGCAGATACTACGGCTTACTACTTTAACTAACTAGGGTTATCACAGGCCTAATTACTAACAAGATGCAGTGAGATTGTTCCACAGTCACAAGCCCTGCAGACCATCCAGGTTACCCAGGACGAAAGATTAGGGTTGAATTCAGGTGGGTACATCGCCCGAGGACAAATGTACCCTTAGGTGACTTAGAGGGTGCAACACGCGACGGTGTGCTGGAAATGTGTCCTACTCGACGGCAGGCTACAGATCCCAAGAGCGCCCAGGTAACGGGATTGCCTGTAGCTGTGTCATCTCTTCATGACTACTGAGTTATTCTAGTTATTAACCTTAATCCATTTTAGTAGGTACTCCTGACCGTGGTACTCAGGAGTCCCATCCTAGACATGATGCAAGATAGGACAAGTGGATTTAACAAGCAAGCAAGAAAGAACTACCCACGGTGTCAAGGCAGGTCAAGTTAAGTTAGCCGTCGCAACAGCATCAAGATAAATCATGTCAGGGTACTTGTCAGGAGTGCGCCACGACGGGCCACTATCATGTCAGGTTGGTCATGTCAGGAGTGCACCACTACGGGTCACTATCGTGTTATGCAAGTTCCTTGCCATACCAAGCCATGTACAATAGTCATTCCAAACATATTAAGTAAAAATCAAGTTCATGACAAAAGGCGTAAGGATATAAAATGGGCATAAAATATCTAATAAAATATCAATATACAGGACTATAGAAGAGTTAAGCTTAAAGAAATAAGACCAAAACTCCAAGAGCCAATGGGTTAAGCAAGGGGTCAGGGGAGCAGCGTACGAGAGCAGCATAGGTGAAAAGTCACGCACGCTGAGAGAGCAGCGTAGGTGAAAAGTCACGCACGCTACAGGGAGCAGCGTAGGTGAAAAGTCACGCACGCTGAGAGAGCAGCATAGGTGAAAAGTCACGCACGCTACAGGGAGCAGCGTAGGTGAAAAGTCACGCACGCTGAGAGAGCAGCATAGGTGAAAAGTCACGCACGCTACAGGGAGCAGCGTAGGTGAAAAGTCACGCACGCTCAAGGGAGCAGTGTGCGTGAAAAGTCACGCACGCTCAAGGGAGCAGTGTGCGTGAAAAGTCACGCACGCTCAAGGGAGCAGTGTACGTGAAAAGTCACGCACACTGAGAGCTGCGTACGCGTAAAAACACGCACGCAGGGTCTGGGTCTTCTTCTCCATGGCTGAGAAGAAGCTCCAATGGCTCCAAAACTTCAAAACCTCACAACTTGGCCATCCGAACTCCAAATCCAGATTTCCAAAGTTCTAACCAGGGTGGAATTGAACTCTCTTCCACAAGGAAACATCAAAACCCATAAAAATCCAACTTAAGTAGCTCAAACCATGCAAAATCCGAAAATAGAAATAACTTAGATCTAGAGCAAAGGAGACTTCAAATCACAAAACACCAAGTTCTAATGTTGATCACCATGTCCTAATCTAGCAAATGGACAAGGAAAAGAGGGTTCTCATGTAGTGGCAAGATACACTTGCCTAGGGTTAGGAGAGTTGTGGAGGAAGGAGAAGAAGAAGAAGGAAAATTAATGGTGGAAGTTATGAGGAGAGAGAGTGGTAGGTGGGGGTTATAAAGAGGGTGAGTTGTGGTGGGTTGAGGGGTAGCATAGGTTAAGGTGATCCAACTCACATAAAACCGAACCAATCCAAATAAAACCGAGCCATGCCAAAACCCAAAATACGGGAAATACCCAAATCCTACAAGTTTGAGAAAAATAAAAATACATGCCAAAAATCCAGATACGAGTATAAATACGAAATACGGAAAATACGGGAAATGAGGGTGACAACTCTACCCACCTTAAAAGAATTCCGTCCTCGGAATTTAATCAAGGAGTTAGAGATTGCCACGACAAGCTACACTAAGCACATGCAAGCTACACTAAGCAGTCCAATCATACAATCATACAATGCAAGCAAGGAAGGGAAAATGTAAGGCATAAGAAAGACATTAATACCTCACGAGTCAAACAGGTAGGGATATCGCGATCGGATGTCGTCCTCACGCTCCCACGTTGACTCACCCAGAGAGTGATGACCCCAAGCAACACGGACTAATTTAATAGTCTTGTTCTTGAGTATCTTTTCCCTCCGGTCCAAAATAGACACGGGCCTCTTCTCATACGAAAGGTTGGTACCAACAACCAATTCCGAATGGTCTAGGATGTGGCTCGGGTCCGGAATATACCGTCGTAATTGGGACACATGGAATACATCATGTACCTCACTTAGCGACGGCGGAAGAGCGAGACGATAGGATACATCTCCTACTAGCTCTAGAATATCGAACGGCCCTATATACCTAGGACTAAGCTTTCTCCGCATGCCAAAGCGAATGACGCCGCGGTTAGGCGAGATCCTAAGGAATACATGGTCGCCGACAGCAAATTCTAAGGGACGCCGATGAGCATCGGCCCAATGGCGCTGGCGGTCCTGGACAACTCGGAGGTGATCTCTGACCTTCCTGACTACTTCAACCGTCTGGGAAATCAACTCGGGTCCGAGCATCTGCCTCTCTCCGACATCGTCCCATGCTAGCGGGGATCTGCACTTCCTGCCATAAAGAGCCTCGAATGGTGCCATCTGGATACTGGCCTGATAACTGTTGTTGTACGAGAATTCCACCAGGTGCAGATGATTCTCCCATGAACCACCGAAGTCAAGGGTACAGGATCTCAACATATCTTCAAGAGTCTGGATTGTGCGCTCTGATTGTCCATCCGTCTGCGGGTGATAAGCTGAGCTGAATTGAAGGCGAGTTCCCAAACTCTTCTGCAAGCTGTGCCAAAAGTGTGATGTGAATCTTGAATCCCTGTCTGAGGTGATGCTGACTGGCACACCGTGAAGCCTGACGATCTGCCTGAGGTACATCTCTGCTAGCTGCGCCGTCGACTGTCCAACTCTGAATGGGAGAAAGTGTGCCACCTTGGTAAGCCTGTCCACAATTACCCAAATAGCATCTCTGTCGGCCGGAGATCTGGGCAATCCGGTCACGAAATCAATGGTTATATGTTTCCATTTCCATTCTGGGATCGGTAAGGGTTGAAGAAGTCCAGCGGACCTCTGATGTTCAGCTTTAACCTGTTGGCAAACCAAACACCGAGAGACAAACCGGGCTATCTCCCTCTTTATGCCATTCCACCAGAAATGCTGACGAATATCACGGTACATCTTCGTACCACCCGGATGAATAGAATACTGTGAACTGTGGGCTTCTGCCATGACTTCCTGTCTGATATCTCCACTAGGTACACAAAGACGAGTGCCGTGCCGAAGGGTACCGTCTTCATGGATACATAACTCTGGCCTTCTTCCTGCTTCACACTCTGCTCTGAGTTGCTGAAGCTTGGAATCTGCTGACTGCGCCATCCGGATCCTCTCAACTATGCTGGACTGAACCTGTAGACTGGCCATCAATGCCACACTGGTAGGAAGAACCACTTCAATTCCCATCTTCTGAAGATCTGCCAATAGTTCTGGTTGCGCCGTCAGGAAATAAACTCCGGCTCTCCTGCTCAATGCATCTGCTACAACGTTGGCCTTCCCGGGATGATACTGCAAATCCACATCATAATCCACCAATAGCTCGAGCCATCTTCTCTGCCGCATATTAAGGTCCTTCTGGGTGAAAACATACTTCAGGCTCTTATGATCAGTAAAGATCTCCACTCTATCTCCATACAAGTAGTGTCTCCACAACTTCAAAGCAAACACTACCGCCGCCAATTCCAAGTCGTGGGTCGGGTAATTCTTCTCATGATCACGTAGTTGACGTGACGCATAAGATATTACCTTCCCATGTTGCATCAAGACACACCCCAATCCTCTGCCTGAAGCGTCGCAATAAACTGTGAATCCTCCGGTCCCATCTGGAAGGGTGAGAATGGGAGCCGTTATCAAACCTCGCTTCAACTTCTCAAATGATTCCTGACACTCTGCTGTCCAAACAAACGGCACATCCTTGCGGGTCAACTGGGTCATCGGCGCTGAAATCCTTGCGAAATCTGAAACGAACCGCCGGTAGTAGCCGGCCAATCCAAGGAAGCTGCGAACCTCTGCCACTGAGCTGGGTACCGGCCATGACTCGATAGCCACAATCTTCTGGGGATCCACTTCCACTCCTCCTCGGGTAATGATGTGACCCAAGTACAAAATGCGATCGAGCCAGAACTCGCATTTACTGAACTTGGCGTACAACTGATGCTCCCGAAGCGTCTGTAGGACGACTATGAGATGCTGCTCATGCTCTGCTTCACTCTTGCTGTAGACCAGGATATCATCTAGGAACACGATCACAAATTGGTCCAAGTAAGGCATAAAAATGCGATTCATGAGGTCCATGAATACTGCCGGCGCATTGGTCGCTCCAAAGGGCATAACAAGGAACTTTCAATGTCCATACCTCGATCTGAATGCTGTCTTCGGGATGTCCTGCTCTCTGACTCTGATCTGGTGGTATTCCGACCGCAAGTCGATCTTCGAGAACACTGAAGCCCCTCTGAGCTGATCAAACAAGTCATCTATCCTCGGAAGAGGGTATCTGTTCTTGATTGTCACCGAATTCAAGGTACGATAATCAACACATAGCCTGGACGTACCATCCTTCTTTTTCACAAGAAGCATCGGGGCTCCCCAAGGCGATCCACTTGCACGGATGAATCCCTTGGTCCTCAGTTCTTCAATCATCTTGTACAAAATCTCCAATTCTGAAGGCGCCATCCTGTAGACTCGCTCTGACACTGGTGCTGTCCCGGGAATCAAGTCTATAGTGAACTCAATCTCCCGCTCTGGCGGCATTCCTGGAAGCTCCTCTGGAAAGACATCTGGAAACTCTTCAACTATCCGGGGTAACTGCACTGCTGCTACTGCCATCCGCAATGCTGGGGAAGATGGCTCCACTGCGCCTCTGGAAAACGAAAACTCTGGCTCGCCGGGGATACTAAAGACAACTCTGCCAATATGGCAGTCTATCCTAGCATACTGGTTCCTCAACCAATCCATGCCTAGGACTACATCATAGTCTGCCATAGGAAACTCTATGAATCTAGCGGGGAACTACCTACCGCTAACTACGATCCGACACGAGGAAAACACTCGATCTACTCCCACAAGACCATTACCAGTAAGTATATTGAGCCTCACCGATAATGACTCGGGCTCCAATCCTATCCGTGTCGCGAATCGTGCAGACATAAATGAATGCGATGCACCAGAATCAAATAATACAGACGCTGGAGAGGAGTTGACGAGAATAGTACCTGCCACAACCTCACCTGGTGCAACTTCTTCTTCCATAGCCATCATCATGGCCTGACCTTGTCCTCTGGCTGCTGGTCCCCTCTGCTGGAAACCTCTCTGCCTATTCTGGGTCTGAGCTTGGGCTTGTGTATACTGCTGGGGGTGTTGTTGCTGGAATGCCTGAGACTGAGGCGGCAAGGGCCTCGAAGACTGATACTGCTGCTGCTGAACTGGTGCTGGGGCCGGTCCTCTCACCGAAGAGCTAGAAGGGTTGGATGCAGATGAACCACCCCTATTCGGGCAAGCCCCAACCCTATGATCTGCTGCTCCACAAGCCAGGCACAATCCTTGCGCCCTGCGGCAGTCTGCCACCACATGCCCTGGCTTCCCGCAATGAGAACATCCCATCGCGGAAGTCTGCTTCTGCTTCTGCTGCTGCGGGTACGTCGGGGTCGAATGCTGAACCGACGTTACTGAGGCCGCCCGCCTCGGAGTCCCAATGGTCAAACTTCTAGCTGCCGGGGCTGGAGCTGATGATTGGTGCATCTGACTATGGGACCGCTTCCTACTTCCGGTCCTATCCACGATCCTCTGGGAGGTGTACTCATGCCTCCTAGCTGCTCTCAAGACTGCATCGAACGTCTGGTGCTCGAACTGCTCAACCGCCAACAAGATCTCCAAATGCAGTCCCTGCTGGAACCGCTGGGCCCTATCAAACTCGGTCGCCACCAAGGTGGGGGCAAACCTACTGAGTCTAGAAAACTCCGATGCATAACTGTCGACTGTTCTGCCTCCTTGCTTCAAGTTGGTAAATCTGGTCTGCAGGTCGTACCGAGCCACAGCATCGAAATACTTCGTCTGAAATCTCTCTCTAAACACTGCCCAAGCAATGGGTGCCACTAATCCCATGGCTTGCGCCGTCCACCAACTGCGAGCCAAGTCCAACAACTGCAGGCGTACCACCGCCACCTTCTCATTCTCGGGTGTCCTAGCTGCTTCCAGAATCACCTCGGTATCCTGAAGCCATGCATCCGCGGCAATCGCATCCTCGGTGCCGTCGAAGAAAGGAGGGTTCAATCGCTTGAAGCTGTTCGCCGCCTGGTTCCCTGGATGTCCGCCTCGGGTCAAAGCATCTTGAACTGTCTGGTGCAGGGCGTCACTTCGACGATCCTGGGAAGCTATCAAGGTTCTGATGAGGCCTACTAAGGTACCATCATCTGACTCTGCGGGATGGACGGGCCGAACTGGTGACTCTCCTCCAGTAGGCGCAACTCTGGAGGCTATCCCGGAATGCTGGGCTTGATCTCCGGGTTGCTGCTGTTCCACGGGAAATGCTCCACCTCGTCGATCGGTAGGACCAGGTACAGTGCCGCTGAAGAAGACGACACAGGGAACAATAAGGAAAGGACCAGGACAGATCAATGATATAAGCACAGGATCAGGGCAAGAATCCAGGGATTCAGAAGATACGAACAGAGATCAAGGACGAGTACTGATTGAGACATCTATCTGGTAAACCCCCACACATCTTGATTTACAAGACCTGCATGGGCCACCACTTAAACCATGTCACGCCCCGGAACCAGAATACTGGAGAGCGGGGGCAGACATAGCCAGCTACGTATATTGAAACGGAAACCATCTCGATATACGGTCACGGCTGTCTAGATATGTGAGGGTTTTCTACAAGCCAACAGTCTCTTATGGTCATGAACAAGCCTAGTGTCTCAATCACCACAAGTAAGTAAAGTCGCAAGATGTATGATCATTAAATATACAATAATAAGGCGTCCCAAATATTACATATTCAGCTGATCATGAAGCTAGTCGTTACAAAATATTAGGACTAGCAAGAGTTTAGTCATACATGATCAACCCTAGGATTTGTCAATAATGTTTACAGCCCGTAGGCAGACAGTAAGTAAAAGTGCTTCGAGCTAACAGGTGCTCGTCGGCTAAACGCCTCAAAAGAATAAATTTACAATAGAGAGCGAAACAAAATAGAAAATCCACTCGTAGCCCGGGTTCCTTCTAGTCGCCACCATTGGGCTGGAAGCTTGGTAGATCCTCGGGAGCTGCTCCGAAATCTGGCCATACAAAACCAGCTGGGTCAACCCCAGAAAAAGCAAGTGCCACAAGGGGGCCACGAAATAAGAACAAAAGCCAGCAATTAGCACAAGAAAATCTAATATTAAAACTAGAATTGTACGAAAACATGTCAGGATGATATACGACGAGATAACCATGGAACTATTCCGATAACCAGGTTACAACCCGTAAACCAAACAAGGACCGGGGTTGTAACCCTTCATCTGAATAGAACTTGGTTTTCCACCATTTATCGACAAGATAATAATGCAATAAATCAAGACAGGGAGCAATCTTGTACTGGATCAAGACATGGCTAAACTAGTTATACCTCATTCAATCAATCACGACCAAGCAGATACTACGGCTTACTACTTTAACTAACTAGGGTTATCACAGGCCTAATTACTAACAAGATGCAGTGAGATTGTTCCACAGCCACAAGCCCTGCAGACCATCCAGGTTACCCAGGACGAAAGATTAGGATTGAATTCAGGTGGGTACATCGCCCGAGGACAAATGTACCCTTAGGTGACTTAGAGGGTGCAACACGCGACGGTGTGCTGGAAATGTGCCCTACTCGACGGCAGGCTACAGATCCCAAGAGCGCCCAGGTAACGGGATTGCCTGTAGTTGTGTCATCTCTTCATGACTACTGAGTTATTCTAGTTATTAACCTTAATCCATTTTAGTAGGTACTCCTGACCGTGGTACTCAGGAGTCCCATCCTAGACATGATGCAAGATAGGACAAGTGGATTTAACAAGCAAGCAAGAAAGAACTACCCACGGTGTCAAGGCAGGTCAAGTTAAGTTAGCCGTCGCAACAGGATCAAGATAAATCATGTCAGGGTACTTGTCAGGAGTGCGCCACGACGGGCCACTATCATGTCAGGTTGGTCATGTCAGGAGTGCACCACTACGGGTCACTATCGTGTTATGCAAGTTCCTTGCCATACCAAGCCATGTACAATAGTCATTCCAAACATATTAAGTAAAAATCAAGTTCATGACAAAAGGCGTAAGGATATAAAATGGGCATAAAATATCTAATAAAATATCAATATACAGGACTATAGAAGAGTCAAGCTTAAAGAAATAAGACCAAAACTCCAAGAGCCAATGGGTTAAGCAAGGGGTCAGGGGAGCAGCGTACGAGAGCAGCATAGGTGAAAAGTCACGCACGCTGAAGGGAGCAGGGTATGTGAAAAGTCACGCACGCTCAAGGGAGCAGTGTGCGTGAAAAGTCACGCACGCTCAAGGGAGCAGTGTGCGTGAAAAGTCACGCACGCTCAAGGGAGCAGTGTACGTAAAAAGTCACGCACACTGAGAGCTGCGTACGCGTAAAAACACGCACGCAGGGTCTGGGTCTTCTTCTCCATGGCTGAGAAGAAGCTCCAATGGCTCCAAAACTTCAAAACCTCACAACTTGGCCATCCGAACTCCAAATCCAGATTTCCAAAGTTCTAACCAGGGTGGAATTGAACCCTCTTCCACAAGGAAACATCAAAACCCATAAAAATCCAACTTAAGTAGCTCAAACCATGCAAAATCCGAAAATAGAAATAACTTAGATCTAGAGCAAAGGAGACTTCAAATCACAAAACACCAAGTTCTAATGTTGATCACCATGTCCTAATCTAGCAAATGGACAAGGAAAAGAGGGTTCTCATGTAGTGGCAAGATGCACTTGCCTAGGGTTAGGAGAGTTGTAGAGGAAGGAGAAGAAGAAGAAGGAAAATTAATGGTGGAAGTTATGAGGAGAGAGAGTGGTAGGTGGGGGTTATAAAGAGGGTGAGTTGTGGTGGGTTGAGGGGTAGCATAGGTTAAGGTGATCCAACTCACATAAAATCGAACCAATCCAAATAAAACCGAGCCATGCCAAAACCCAAAATACGGAAAATACCCAAATCCCACAAGTTTGAGAAAAATAAAAATACATGCCAAAAATCCAGATACGAGTATAAATATGAAATACGGAAAATACGGGAAATGAGGGTGACAGAAATAGTGCTGTCCTCTGAGCAAATACTGTAGCCAGTCCTTTAAGGAACTTAATCATCCTCTCCTGCAGACATACCTGTCTCTCCTTGCACTTCGGGTTCTCACAGCTCGCTCGATCTGAGGAGTGATCGTAATCCAACTACAGACGCTCAAACTCCGTGGTATACTCCTGCACCGTTTTCTCCCCCTGTACGGTATCGTCGATCTCCCCCTTTATCTGGAACACCCTCAAGTTGTTTCATACACCATCGTAGGTCCTCCTCAATTTCTCCCACACGTCCTTTACCATATCGATGCCATCTACGGTGGCGGTGATTGACTGGACTAAACAATTGAGAAGCCAAATATAGATTACCATATGAGTGGATTTCTACTTGTCGCGTCTTGCTGAGCCCTCGTCCGACTTTGTCTTCTCTCCTGACAGAAAACTCTCCAGATTTTTTCCTGTGAGAGTTCTCTTTACCCGCCGTGACCAACTCAGGTAGGTAACTGGTCCATCAAGCTTCAGATCGATGGTGGAAAGTTCCAACTTCGTCGATGTTCGTGTTGCACTCTCACCAGCCAACAGTTTTATCAGCTTCATCAACGTTGCAACCTCCGCAGGGTCCAGCTTCTTGATGATTTTTTCCATCGATCCTTCTCTTTTTCGATCACCTCACACCCATTCCACGATTTATGCTCGTCCTCTTCGTCCTCTCTTATATCCGATCATGTCTCTCTCCTATGGGATCTAGGCCTTCAACGTCCGGAACGAACCCGGGGAGACTTCAGAAACTGTGGCTTCGCGGTGGTGGGGGCGGTGGGCCGACTGACTGGCGAGTGGGCGCCATCGGGCGGGTGTCTCCGAGCAGCGGCCGTCGCGAGCAGCAGCAACGGCAACAGCCGCACGTGCAGCGGAGGTGCCCGCGGAGCAGCGGCCGGCTCGCGCTCAAGGTAGTCGGCGTGCGGCCGTACAACGGCTGGTAGCGGCGGGGTCGGTGTGCGACTGGGGCGGCGTGCAGCAGCTGGTAGCGGCGGTGGTTGTGGTAGTGCGGATGGTGATGGCAGTGACGACTAGAGTTAGAATTTGGGAAAGGTTGCGACGGCTAGGGTTTTTGGTGGCTCTGATACCGTGTTGAATATTTGTGATTATTTTATTGATAATCTCACGGCTATATATAGCCTTACAATCTTCATTACATTAAACCTTCTGTGGAATATTCTTTGGTATATTCTGACATACCAAATATACCAACAAGATATTTCAATATACTTATTCTAATATACCAACATTCTTCCAAAATGACTCAATCTCCTATGTCATGGCAACTATCCAACGATTTTTGTCCTATTGTCCGAAGGTCTCCTTATAATCACTTGGATCAGATGTTTCTGAGTCTAAAAGAAAATGCAATCGTATCTTTGAAATTGTACCACACTGGTGCTATATTTGTACGCCTTGATCTACTTAACGCTATTGTCCATGTGTCCTCAAATGGCGTCTTCCATCTCTGAAAACTGCTCGTCATCCTCTACACCAATAGGCTATGATCGGAATCACACGCATATTCCTAAATTAGATAAAGGGGAGAGACTAGGGAACTGGCTACTTTGGATAGCATGGAAACTATCCTCAGGCACGCAAGCAAATTAGAAATGGTTGTTTTGAAGTCTGGTCCATATGAGTGCTATCAACCTCTACCGAGTCATGATTACCTAATGTGTCACTAGCCCCTTAGACTTTTCCTCCAGATCTTTCATCATGTAACTTCATTGAAGATTACATTATGACGAGTAAATATCTTTTTGTTCTATGGATCAAACAACTTGTAGTCTTTGACTCCTTGTTTTAGTCTGAAGAAAACAATTCTTTGACTTTGACTCTAGCTTACTTCTATTATTCTGATTCACGAGTGAATAGGAAGAGCACTTGAACGCCCGCAATGAATCATAGTTGGCTAGCTCTCCCCTTCATACCACTTTAGGAATTTTAATATTAATAGTCATAAATGGTGACCTGTTACCTAAATAGCATGCTTGACTAACTGCCTATGCCCGAAAGTCATCTGAAAGATCGAACTATAGCCGCATGTTCCTGGCTCTCTCTAGTAGTATCTTATTTATGCGCTTTGCTACCACATTCTACTCTCAACATTATGGAGCTTTCCATTGCCATTTTATGCCCTATTCCCTACAGTAATCTTGAAACTCCATAAAGGCATAATCCCCTCTTTTGATTGTTTGCAAATACTTTATTGTTCTCCACTTTTGCTTCGCCATGACTGTCTTCCACTCTCGGAGCCAAACAAACCCTTCATACTTATATTTGATTAATAAGTCTATACCTAAAGTTGTCTATGAAGTGACGTAGTACTCGGCACCTTCCTTCAAATGAACTGGTGATGGTCTCTATATGTCGGAGTGGATATAGTTGAGGTCTCCTTCAATTTTGTAAACTTTCTTCTTGAAGCTAACAGTCTATTTCTTGTCCATCGTGCAGAACTTGCAGAATTCTAAATTATACTCCATACCCTTTAGAAACACCATTTTCTGCAACTCACATACACCCCTCTCACTCATATGGCCTATACGTTAATGACATATCTTTGCGGTATGATCTACGTACCGCTTTATCTGCTATGACAGCCGAACACTAGTGATCGTACTACCGTCCAACTGATGAGAGTTTGACGACAATCTTTGTTCCTTTATGACCATTATGATGCCCTTCACTATCTTCAATAAACTAGCTTGGCACGAACTTGCAACCTACCAGGTTCAATACACCTAGGAAATTAGGTTATTCAAATCCAAAACGTATTTCATGTTCACGAGTTTTTGCACCATCCTATTGAACATCTTTATCTTGATGTTCCATATTCCAACAGTCTTGCAAGCAGTGTTCTAAAAATCGTCCAACTCGGGCGTAGGCGGAGCCCCAACGAACCGATTATGCTAAAATCGGCCAAAAAAAATCGCTAGGCGGTCAAAATCGGCCCTAGGCGGCCCTTAGGCGGCCATTTTTTTTAAAAAATTCCAAAAAAAAAAAAAAAAAATGAAACAAAATTATATACTTACCCCCCCGCCGCCGTCGCCGCCGTCGCCGCCGCCGTCGTCGCCGTCGTCGCCGCCGTCGTCGCCGTCGCCGCCGCCGTCGTCGCCGCCGCCGTCGCCGCCGTCGTCGCCGCCGTCGTCGTTTTCGTCGCCGCCGGTGGTGGCGGCGGCGGCTGCTGCTTCTGCTGGTGGTGGTGGGAGGGGAGGAGGAGAGGGGAACGGAGGAGGAGAGGAGGAGGAGGAGGAGGAGGAGGAGAGGGGAGGGGGAGAGGGGAGCTTCTGCTTCTGCTGTCTCTCTCCTCTCCTCCCCCTATATAGACATATATATACGGTAAAAAAAAAAAAAAAATCGGCGCCTAGGCGCTAGTCGGCCCTCCGGCGCACCGACTCCGCCTAGCACTTTTTACAACATTGCTTGCAAGACTCATTATTCCAAATCAAAACACCACCACCATCAAACTCCTTGTATGTATAGAAGACTCCCTATCGGGCACATGTGATAAGAGCACCCATTATCAAGCATCCATGTCTCTGAGAAATTTTCCATCCTGCTATGTACGGTATATAAGTACATCACATGCTGGCTCCTCACTTCCTATGACATACTGGCTGACCGTTTGAACTAGCACCTCTACCATTCTTCTTTGGCCATTACTTACACTCTGGGGATTGTTTCTTCATATGTCCCAACTGTTTGAAAAAGAAACATGCCTCGTTCTCTTGTCTGGATGATTTGGACTTTCCTCGACTACTCTTTCCTCTATCTTTACTTTTTGACCTTTCCCTTTCACTAGCGGCCCTTGATAGTATTTTCCTCTTCATAATCTCAATAATAAAAAGAGTAGCAGTTATCTTTTCCATCTCAAGGGTCTCTTTCCAATAGAGAGTTGTTATTAGATGATCATACTACCCTGGAAGCGAAGAAATAAGTAGAAGTGCCTTATTCTTCTACTCTAATTTGACTTCGCCACACATAAGATAACTAACAATCTTGTTGAAGATGTTTAAATAAATAAAAATTTGGATCCCTTCTTGCGTAGACTTTAGAGTTGTTTTCTTGAGATACAACTTGTTAGACAATGATTTATTTATATATAAGCTGTTGAGCTTCAACCATAAACTGATCATAGAAGTTTCTTCTATAATATTGTGCATGACCTTGTCCTCTAGACAAAACTTAATCGTGTTTTGTGCTCTTTTTTCCATGTCACCCCATGAATCCTCCATTATTTCTGAAGTTTTTTTTTCCCTTCAACTCGACTTCTTTAAAAAAAAATTTCACAAGTAGAGCGTTTACCCTTCCCTGCCACAACTAGAAGTTCCTTTTTCCATTAGTTGTTTTTCTATTTTTTTGCTATTTACCTTATTACTCATCATCCCGGGATTCTGAAGTTTCTATATGCCCTTAATAAACCAACATTTCAAGAGTTTCGATATATGAAGATAGGGAGTAAACCAATGTTGTCACCTGCCGTTAACCTAGATTTAAGAAATTGAAATATGGAAAATTTTCTTAGCTCTAATACCAATTGTTGTGCAAGATGCAGAAGCAAGAACATGTTAATACCTTTATCATTGACGAGAAAAATAACAAAGCAAAGATATATACAATAACGTAAAAAAAACAAACAAAAGATTTACATAGTTTAGTCAAGAGCAACCTACTCCACGGGGCAAAAGGAGAGATCTTTATTGAATCAAATCAGAGAGCCTTACAAGAATTACAATTGCACACTGCAAGAGTAAACCTATCCTTCAGAGATCTCCATCGAGCTCTCCCCTTCACTCTCTCAAGAATTCCTTCAATAACCTTTAACAAAACCCTTGAAATCCTAGCTTTTAGCAATCATGTAGCCTCAAGTAACCATCCAACCTCAATGGGGCTGGTAGAGATCCTTAATTAGGTGTCTCAAACTTTCAATAAGATAGGAGTAATCCACACCATCGAAACAACCCCTTGAAATATGAACAACTCCACAAAAATAAGTCAGACCGACTTGATGGTATGCCCCGGCATACCACCACTATACTGTTGTACCAAGTTTTGGTACACAACTCACTTGATTTTGACACTTTTAAGCATGCCGGCGGTATGCCGATTGTATGCCCGCCAGGCTGATACTCTGTTTTTGACATGTTTCAATTCCTCGAACAGTGCTCGCTGCTCTCCATATGAAAACGAGTTATATCTAACATATATTGGTTTCACGAGGCGGCCCCAAAACTTACGGTTTTAATTGTTTTGTAAAGCCCCCTGTATTATATCAGCTAAAAGTAATGGAGGTTGCTGTAGGTAGTTAAGTGGATGGTTATTGTATCCATCTTGATTCTATGATTTCATTTACTTATTAGAGGTGATCTGGTAGATCTTAGGCTAAGGCACACACATGCTTTCCATATATCGCATGAACAATTAGATCTATGGATATATTCAAGGATGAAACATGAGATCCTACGGATGGCTAATTTTAGCAAAAAGAGAAACCAAGCTAGACCTCTGTGTTTGTCTGTAACATATGGTCTAGGTAAACCTCAATCATATGACCTTAAACATAACATTTTTTAGGCAAATTGCTAAGACAGTTTATATCCAAATTATAATCATTATATCAGTCACTTAGTTCTTTGGCCACGAGTATTCTTTCACAAAGAATGTGTGGTACTCTGCTGGATTCGATCTCAATAGAATAATACTAGGCTACATTAATGACACAATTTTGAACTTGTCCCTGATTTGCATGTATGAACTTCCTACCATGGTCCATGGAAAATAAGAAAACTAACTCACTAGCATTCAATTCCTACCAGGTTGAACACATTATAGTTCAATAATGATAGTATACACAATATAAGCAATAACTACTCTATGTGAAGGAATCCATGCACAATTTCCTGAAACAAAAAAAAATGTATAGTGTTTGAGTACTAAATATGTATGCATGGAAAAGTCTTTACATTTTCTGGTGGCGCTAAAGTTTTGATTGAGCAGATTGACACCAACACGGATGGACTAGTGGATTTCTCTGAATTTGTTGCAGCAGCTCTGCATGTGCATCAGTTGGAAGGATACGACTTGGAGAAGTGGAAGTTACATTCCAAAACTGCGTTTGAGAAATTTGACGTGGACAAAGATGGGTATATCACACCTGAAGAACTTCGAATGGTACATGTTCTACTAATTCTTGCTAACTAGTCCTGTTTCAGCTTTGAAATCACTTTTATGAAAAACTTCTGTAGGCAATGCTGTCATTGCTGCCTTGAAAACTTGTTTAGTAAAGGAAAAGAAAAGGGGTGGTAAATATGTCTTATCATTTTTCAAGTTGGATCTTTGCGTTATTTCTTTATGCTTCAAGTTGGATTACCTCTGGCATCACATCCCCACAATCTATGGGAATATTATTCTCCAGGTAATCTGCGGGAATAGCACAATCCTACCTAGTGGCAAAGCTAATCATATATTAGCTTCCACTTGCACCTTTTTCATGACAAAATACTAACTAAATAAATAAATAGTGCATTAATAGAATAAAATATGAAACAAATTAAGACAAATAAAATACAAATTATCAATACAATTAACGATAAGTATTACAATGAGATAATAAAACTTATATAACAGAGCTACAAACATTAAAAAAAATGTAGATTTTAATATTAAAATGACCAAGTATAATGTATGTTAGTGATATTATGAAAATTACAATTATGCATATTTTAATATCGTAGATATTTCAAAAACTATACTACAGGAAATATTATTTATTTAGTATTTGTTACTTATCATCTATATTCATCATTTAGTCTTTATAATTATTTATGGAAAATTAGGTTGCATAGTTTTCTTTATTCTTTATTGGAGATATGCTAATGTCCTATTTATTGTCGTAGGTCTTATGATATAATCAGGGTTTATTTGTATAGTTTATGGTTTTTGTGTTGAAGTTAATAATACATTATACAATTTACTATTGGTCTTTAATGTTCTACAATTGGTTTGAGAAAATTGTAATAAGGTATATTACATTCCTAGAAATGTTCAACTTATATCAAACACACAAAAATGCTAGATTCCTTGGAACATTCAAAGGATTCCACTAGCGCAAACTTAAGATACCTAAGAATGTGACGCATGCATATCACAATGTTGAAAATTCGATTCCAGGTGGAAATGAAGCAATCCATCAAACGCAACTTCATTGTAATTTGTAAGACTCAAATGCATCATAGCTTCCACTTTGGATTAGGAACCATACCCCTCTCTTTACCATAAAATAATAGGCATTTAGGTAGCCCTGGGTTTTATTTTAATTCTCTTGTGTTGATTTGATGTCTGCAGTCCACTGGACAAAAGGGTTCAATTGACCCCCTACTAGAGGAGGCTGACATCAACAAGGATGGGAAGATAAGCTTAGAAGAATTCCGGATGCTCCTGAGAACTGCAAGCGAACTACGAGTCTGATCTTCGCATGTAACCTAGTCCTTTCAAGAAACTTCATAAATCATAGCCCATAATACTAGATATCGCCGCATATGTGATGTTCCTCTCTTTTCTGCTCATATTCTCATTACAGCAGCAATAACAAACAGCAACAATGACAACAACAACAAAGCAAGGAAAAGTAAAAATAACAACAGCAAAGCTTTATCCCAAGTTTCCTATTAGAAACGGAAAACATATTCTTTATCTTTTGTTGGGCCAGTCAAAATGTGCACTTTCATGATTCTTTTTCAGATTGCATTACATAAGTGTGTTTGCATATATTTTTTTTTTTTTTTGAAAACAGGGTTAATTTTATTGATTTCAAAATGGAATAGATGTTAGGACTTAGCCGTCCAATACCCTACAACACATTACATAACACGACAACACGCTGTTACAGGCCCACTCTACCAACTCTACAAGAATCTCCAACTTTGCCCCTTAGTATTCCGGATACTAACCGGAATACTAACTGGCATTTTTTCTCAATTTTACGCGGCACACAAATCCAAGGCAGACGACATCTGTCTGCTCGATAAGCCTAAGCTAATTGTCATTAACCCTAATAAGCTAGATCTCGCTAGCAACTCACTCTTTGTCTGCATCGATCATGTCCGCCCATCGTTCCTCATCGCCACCACGTTTGGATTTGGGCTGAGAATCAGTCAGTTAAGGGAGCTCCCCTTGAAGACCTCCAAATCCTTCCTCTATCCATGTCTAGAAGAGGACTCAGACATGCGACTTCCAGTGGAGCTACTTGTACGCCTACCCCTCCAACCAAGGACGTCGCACAAGTATCACGGGCTTCATCAGAGACCATCCTGTTGGGACCTGGGTTAGGCAAGAGGACCAACGGTAAGGGGTCAAAAGGCGCAGAAGCTCTGGGGTTGGCCCCACCTGGATGTCTTTGCCACCTGGAAGGACCCGGGCAACTGACCCAGGAGGAGTTACCTTAGGCAAGAGAGCCAACTGATGCAATGTTGTACCATCCAATGTAGACCCTCTCATGGTGGTAGCATCCACCTCCACCATCGTCTCCTGCATTACCTCCTTTGTCTCCTACACAACAAGTCCCCAATGGGGTACATGCATTATATATCAGTACCAATTATCCCATGATCAACTATAATATATAGATGATCATGAAGCCAGTAATACAAAAAGAACTAGTGAGAGTATAAGTCATGCATGATCAGCTCTAGTTACAGTCTTCTAGTATATACAAATTATGCTATGCCCGTAGGCTAAATGATAAGGTCCAAAACATGAGTTGAACATGTGCTTGGTGGCTAAACGCCACAAGAGAATATGTACAGATACTGGTGGATAAAAGAAGAAAAAATCCACTCAAGTACTCTGGTGCTCATGGTGGTCACCATAGAGTGGAAAGTATCGAAGATTCTCTGGTTCATGTACCAAATCTGGTCAAACAAAACCAGTGTAGTCGGGCCCCAGATAGTAAATACCACAAAGGAAGCCAAGTAATGAACTAAATTAGCATACAAACACAATAAAGAATAAAGGAAAAATAATAAGAACATTCATAAACAACGTAATGGTACTATAGAAAATAAATTAAAAAACTAGAAAGATGTAAGCATGTACGAGATCATGTAAAGTAAACTGAAATAGCATGTAAGTACATGATCAATAATCATTGCATGAACAATAAACATGTACATGAATAAAAAGACTAGAACAACACTAGACAAGACAATACATGAACTGGACTCCATCCATCAATCACGACCAAGCAATCAGTATGACTTGATATATTAGCTAAATAGGGCTATCATAATATTAGTTACTAATAGATGCAGTTTGAGAATTTTCATACGGTGCATGCCTTGTAGTCTGTCAAACTATCCTACATGCCAAAAAAGAAAAGAAGAATCCGATAGATGTTCATCATAATGATAAGTCACACAATGTTGAACTTGTGTAAAGTCCATGTATATACATCACTCGACTGTGAGTTGGAAGTGTGTCCCTCACGATGGAGAGCTCCAAATCCATAAAATAATTTGAAAAACATCCTTGGGATATAGGACTACATGCACCTGGAGATTCCCCCTCCTAATGCTTTAATACTCAAGCTAGTTGTTAATATTTAACCTTTTCATTCAGGATTCCGGGTGTGGCATCCCGCAGAGTCCATTATAGACATGATACTCCTTTCAAGGATATGCAAGACTGGACAAGACAAGACAAGGTGCACTATAACAAGCCACAACAGAAAACTATAAGGAAATGGAAACATGAGTGTGCTACAACGAGACACTATCAGGAAGTACATGACAATACATGAATCATGAGTATGCCACAACGGGCCACTATCGAGCAATATTGGAAATAACACGTATAAGACAGTCAGGATAGCAACTACGTGCTCAAGCAATCATGATTAATACTAACATCGCATGAATAGTACAATATAATAAATTTGGACGGGCAGGTAAAACTCGGTAAGAAATATGTTATGGTGTATAAGGAAAGCGATGTACATGAAAAAAATATAGAACTTGAATGAAATCAAGAAATATAGAGCTTGATTAATTGTCCTGACAGTATACCAACGATATACTCCAGTATACTGCGGTATGCCGGTTTGAGGCCACAACAAGTCCTCGATCACGAAAATATACAATAGTGGTATACCATCGATATAAACCAGCATACTGTCGGTATAATATAGTACAAAATGGCTAGAATAGGTATACCATTGGTACAATACAATACACGGTTGGTATATCATTTCTGGGTCGAATTCTCAGTAAAAACCAAGAAATTGGATCTTCCAAAACCGAAATCGCATATAGAGATCCACCAAAAACAAGCCTATAAGAAAAACAGTACTAGGGTAAGTCTTATATAGCATATGGATTATGTCTCGTAGTGGTAACTACCGTATCACTCTCGATATCGAGTTTTCTAAGTAAATAACAAAATTTTGCAGAAAATTAAAACCTAGCTCAAACCAAAATTTGACCATGAAGATAGACTAAATTCACGAAAGAAACATATTCAACAAAACATGTATTGGACAATAATGAACTTTTAATACCACAGAAAATGAAAACAACAATAAAACAAATAATGTTTAGTAGTTCAGCAAGATGTACTTGCCTATATACGAGATTCCATTCTAACTCTTCTACTTCACAACCAAGAGGGGTTCAGAAACCACACTCTTAGGCTTCAAGATGAAGCTCCAAGCTCACGAGAAAATGAGAGGAATTGAAGAGAAAAAAAGAGAGAGAAAATAAGCACTACCAGAATATCGCATATTAGCGACACGATAAGACGTCGCTAAAATGGATAAAAACGTCACTAAACTGAATTTTTAACGTAATTGGCGACGTTCTGGTGCTGTCGCGTAAAGTCAAGTCGCTGACAGGAAAAACGTCGCTGAACATCGCTCTTGCGACGTTTCACAGCGACGTACATGCGTCGGTAAATCACCGACGTTGACCGACGTTGTGTCGGAAGTTTAGCGACGTTATATTAGTCGCTAAACGTCGGTAGATTTGGGAGGAACTAGCGACGTCTTTGGAACTATTACCGATGTTTAGCGATTCTGTAAACGATGCTAAAACCTGGAACATTTATTGACGTGTAGCGACATGTGCCGACGTACTGTTCGTCGCTAATTGTATGTTTAGCGACGTACTGTTCGTCTTATTTCATCGTCGCTAATATCGTCGCTAATATGAGTTATTTTGGTAGTGAAAAAAATCCAAATAAACCAAAGGGGTATATATAGACAGAGTGAATTAATCAAGGCCGTTGGATAGGTTTCATCAGCGATTCGCGATGCGATCAAATCAATCTCATTTGTCCATTAAAAAATCCACGAAACCAATGGACAAAAGAACGAAGAAACCAATAGACGATAGCGCGTATCGAATACTATTCATAAAAATATATAAAATAGATAATATCTCCGATCGGTATGCCGGCGATATAGAATAGTATACCGTCGGTATGCCGGTCAGCCAATTAATTCCTACTTATGGGAAAATCTAGGATTTTGTTCTATGTACGAGTCCTAGCACTAGTCTATGGCAATACCAAAGTGTAAAATACAAGCCACATGCAGTCTGATAATTAACATACTAATCAAAAACTCAATAAATCAGGAGTATCACACGATACCACAATCATGAAAACTAATAAAACTTAATGAACAGTAATGTCACGACCCGTACCATGTTTAAAGGCACGAGGACGTGAGTACGTCCAGCCTACACCGCAGTGTCGGCGGTAGAATGCTGTATAGGTCGTCTATAACAACTACATCAAACAACATGAGATATATCCTGTCATCTCCGTACGGAGGAATAATGTGACATAAAATATATAATCTCAATCACAAATATAAGGAAGATAGAGCACGATAATGGAATATAAGATAAAGAAGATTAAATAGTAGTATCTTCATGATACAAATTAAATCTAGAATTCTAAGACAAATAAATATATATCCTGAAGATAATGATAAGTCTCAACCCACATTCGGAACAATCTGATACAATATGAAATGCTAACTCTAAACTACTCTAGGGCTCTCTCTCTAGGACAACAGTCTAAGCCATCTAAAAAATATTATCCAGTCAGGATTTGAGCGAAGTACAACTCAAATAGCAGTTCCAATTAATTGACAAGCACTATGAAAATGTAAATAATAATGTAATACTTGATGAACAATTTATAGAGACAAGGTACAATGGGGGAGACAAGTGAATATAGAGCAATTGGGGAAAACATGTGAAAATGTAAAGACAGACATATATGTAATAAAGAGGAAAACCTGTCATGCAAGGTATACAACTAACAAGTCCAGAATATCTGTGTCTAAACCAGTGTTTTGAACTACCAAGTTGACATGTGAACGGCTAGAGGGTAATATCCGGCAAACCATACACGTCCGTGTGTGGCAGCTATTATTCCATGAGACCATGGGGTAGAAAGGGTATGTTCACGTGTCTCCTAGGTATTTTTCCGCCCGACCAGTACACATGGATCCAAGTCTCGACACGTATCTTAATAATCTAGAATAGATACATTAGTCCAGTAATTCATTAGTCTAGTGAAAATCATTAGGCATGAAACTACGTATCTCAAGTCAAGGAATCCATATAATATCAATCCGTGTGTCCATTGTGTCGGAATCAAGATAGAAAACTAGTATAGACATGCATCATAGGAAATATCAAATATTGATAACTATCATAGAATGTACTCGGCTGTCGTCCTGAGCAATGAATGTGAATCGAGGCCCAAAGTAATGTCACTCAAACCTATATATGAGATACACACATAAATTGGTGTTAAACATAGATATTTATGGTGAGACATGATTTCTAGGTCAATTCTGTGTCACACTAGGTCAACTCTAATTCAAAGTAGTCACACTAGTCAACTAGAGGTCAACGTAGTCAAACTGGCCTATCTAGTCATTTTTTAGGTCGATACCAAGGTATACTAATCCATATTAGTCAATATCTAATTAAGGCTAGTGAATTAGCTATTATTAGTTTATACCCTATATAATGTATCTTAAACTTATATTATACTCATATTATCTTAGCCATGTAAATATATTACTCTAGTATCACATAATCAAGGTATTCCTAATACATTACCTATCCTATATTACCTTACCTCAAGGTAGACTGTCAAGGTGGACTCTCATTTACCTATCTATCTATCTTAACTTAGCATATGGGTATTTACCTTACCTACTATACACTCACTAGTTGTTACCCATGTTTTACACAATTCACACTATACAACCTGGCCTAACCCTCATTTCCCTCACCCACAGGCACCCACTACACTAGCACTCCCTATTCCTCTCTTGACATAAGCCATGGCACACGTACTGCTAACCAAAATTTCCTCCATCATCAATGTCAGGTTAACCCCAATCTCCTATCAAATCTGTCATTCTAATGACTCACACATAAATACATATATGTAACCTACTGATACATCTTTAGGGTCTCCTAGCAATTCCTTTGTACACTCACACTCCTACTCTTGACTGATACCTAGCCTCCCCTCTTATGTTACTCAATAACATATATATATATATACTAATTATATATATACCAAGTTGGATCCCGTGTGCCTCTCCTAAACCCAACACTCCCTATTCACTCAACCTACCTACTCTGACATCAAAGGAGTGGATGATACTCGAGCCCCTTCTTAACATAACAGTCCTAATCTACATACCTCTCTTAGGACACCAACCTACCCTCCCCACACAAGAACCACACACCATAGCAAATGTGCTCATGGCCACACCCTACTGGCCTTTAGCCTGCACAAGGCACACAGGCCTCGACCAAAAGGCACTGCAGTGCAATGCTCAAGTGCAATGCACTTGGACTGCACTGCCTCCCCTCTTCCTGCCCTGACTTGGGTTCTCCTGCATAACTAACATAGGTTATTCCGTACTCCACAAGCAGCAGGGACAATCCAATCCCCTGGAGTACACTTATCACTGATACCACAAGTCCTAACTATATAGGATACCTATACATATATCTAGTATACTTGACACACACTCCACACCTGGTCAGTCCACTGACACAGGTACACTCACACAAAGACACTCAATCTTGGCACTCACTTAAGTATGACTGGTACTCTGAGATAGGACACGCATAGACACTAGACACTAACTCATTGATTGATTTAGGTCACTGACTTACTGATACTCACTATGGTTCTCACTCAAGACACTCACTAATACCCTCACAATTACTCACTGACACAAGTGAAACACTGACACATGAATTGTTGGCCCAATAATTGTATCATATTTTTGAATATGGTTACTATGTTAAGTTTAGCAATTCATTATCACTAATCTTCATACT
This sequence comes from Iris pallida, assembly GCA_029216955.1. Taxonomy (NCBI): domain Eukaryota; kingdom Viridiplantae; phylum Streptophyta; class Magnoliopsida; order Asparagales; family Iridaceae; genus Iris; species Iris pallida. The sequence continues at coordinate 62,954 of JANAVB010003452.1, forward strand.
ATCGCTATAGCATTTCTACTTGTACTTATACCTTTGGTGATATGTGCCTATTGTTTTACATATTAGTGATATGAGCTCATCTATCTTAAATTTAATCGGGTTGCCAAAATCAAAACTATGTTTTTGATTGTGGTTATTCAATTAAGTTTAATCATTATGATATCACTAACATTTATGCTATCACCTTAGCACTTATACTTAAACTCAGCATTGTCCTAATGTGCATTAAACTTATCATACTTGCTACTATGTATATTGTTTTGTTTGTCTAACATGTACATGTAGAAGAGTAATAAGCAAGATCAATGTGGATATTTGCAATGAAGAAATTATGGTGGGCCAAAGACGAAGGATCCCACAAGATTTCTCTGAACCACCCGACGACATCTCCGGAGCCACGCACTCGGGGGTTTCGCTGCCCGGTCAGCGGACGGGGGTCGAGGGGGCAGCGCCCCTCGTCAGTGTTTCGGGGGCGAAGCCCCCGAAAGGTATCCAGTTTTCACAAACTGGATATCTTTGGACAGCTGCCGCCAAGGGAAAAAGCCAGCACCTATCAAAGGAAGAAGCCAAGCCATGCCATCATCATTTCAAGACTCTGAAGAAGCCTGCACCTGCTACAGTATTTCTGGAGTCTGTAACGAGTCTTAGGAATAATTGTAAACACAAGAAATGGATGGCAAAATCGAAAGTTAGGGTAGAAATTAGCCCAGGATCATTTTCGGATAAAAATCGGCATATCGACGGTATACCGGTCTATACCGACGGCATACCGATTTTGTTTACAGAAAGTTTCTGTCTACAAAATTGACATACCGACGGAATACCGATCTATACCGACGGTATACCGATTCAGTAACGTTTGAAATTCCAACGGTCGGATTTCGAGCATTTAATGATCCCAACGGATATATTTCTAGCCGTTGCATTCCAGATCGGCATACCGTCGGCATGCGGGTCTATACCGATGGTATACCGGTTCGCTGACTGAAAAGTTGCCTTTGAGCTCTTTTCAATGCTTTGGTTATAAATAGCCTTGAACCCCTTCATTCAAGGTTGATGCTTTGAGCCTAAAAATTTCTAAACCACCAAAGCCTATCCACAAACAACTCTACAAAGCTTTCATTTGCCATCCACAAATTGTGTTAGAGTTATTGAGTTGAAAAGTAAGATCTTCATCTTGTTGATAAGGAGATCAAAACCTATTGTGAAAGGTTGAAGTTGGAGAGTCTTCGTATCCAAACTCTCGGTTGAAGTTGGAGAGTCTTCGTATCCAAACTCTCGGTTGAAGTCGGAGAGGCCTTCGGACTAAAGCTCTCGTGTAAGAAGTTGGCGAGTTCTTCGGATCCAAACTCGTGTGTAACTATTTACTCAAATAGTGGATTAAAGCCGGAGAGAGTTCCGGGACTGGAGTGCCCCTTGGGAGGATACCAGGATATATTGTATGTCGGTATTATTGTTGCTTCTTCTCTTGCACTTATAATTTTTAAATTGCCCATTAGCTTGTGCTAAGTGCTTGATTAGTTAGCTTGACCCTATTCACCCCCCTTCTAGGGTCTCTACATGAATCTCATCCCATGGATGCCACTAAGACACTCACAAATTCTATACCACCATTATTACACTAATATGTGTATCACTCCACATTCCTATACCGCAGTTATCCAACATTCTACTCATTTCTACTGTTAACAGTTAACATATTCATACATACATATACATATATGTATTCCACCAACAGGGCCGGTCCTGACCTCATGGGGGCCCAGGACGAACTTTTAAAATAAGGCCCCATACATAATATAAAAAATATTAAAAAAACTTTTTAAAAATAGCTTGGTCAGTCCATTGACACAGGTACACTCACACAAAGACACTCACTCTTGGCACTCACTTAAGTATGATTGATACTCTGAGATAGGACACTCATAGACACTAGAAACTAACTCATTGATTGATTTAGGTCACTGACTTACTGATACTCACTATGGTTCTCACTCAAGACACTCACTAATACCCTCACAATTACTCACCGACACAAGTGAAATACTGACACATGAATCTCATCCCATGGATGCCACTAAGACACTCACAAATTCTATACCACCATTATTACACTAATATGTGTATCACTCCACATTCCTATACCACAGTTATCCAACATTCTACTCATTTCTACTGTTAACACTTAACATATTCATACATACATATAGATATATGTATGCCACCAACAGGGCCGGTCCGGAGCTGAAGGGGTCCAGGACGAACTTTTAAAATAAGGCCCCATACATAATATAAAAAATATTAAAAAAACTTCTAAAAAATAGCTACAACCAAGGATTGAACTTAGGACCTTTTGTGAGGAGTGTAAAATAGTAACCACTACACCATAATAACTTTGTGTCTAAGAGAGCCCATGGTATGTACTAGTTCTATTTTTAAATACAAAATTATTAAAATATTTATCTTTAAATTATTTTTTTGGGCCCCTCATGATCCGGGGTGTCACGTCCCACAAACCAAAATACTGGAGAGCGGGGGCAGACACAGCCAGCTACGTATATTGAAGTGCAACCCACCTCGCTATACTGTCACGGCTGTCTAGATACATAAGGGTTTAACTACAAGCCATCAGTCTCTTATGGTCATGAACAAGCCTATTGTCTCAATCTCAAGCAAATAATAGTAGTTACAAGATGTCAGAGCACCAAATTTACAATAGTAAGGCGTCCCATACATTACATATTTGGATGATTATGAAGCTAGTCATACAAAATATGAAGACTAGCAATAGTTTCAGTCATACATGATCAACCCTAGGATTTGTCAATCATGTTACAGCCCATAGGAAGACAGTAAGTAAAGTTGCAAACGAGCTAACACTTGCTCGGTGGCTAAACGCCTCAAAAGAATAAGTTTACAATAGAGTGGGAGAGCAAAATAAAACCCACTCGTTGCCAGGGTTACGCCTGGTGGTCACCATCTGGCTGGAAGGTAGGAAGATCCTCTGGAGCTGCTCTGGTATCTAGCATACAAAACAAGCTGGGTCAGATCCCAGAAAGAGCAAGTGCCACAAAGGAGGCTTCACTTAAGAACTAAAACCAGCATATCAGAAACATAAAATAAGAAAGAACATAATAAGACATGAAATCTAAATAGAGCAATAAATGTCATGTGGATAAAGAATCATTCTGATCAGTTATTGATAAGTACGAATAAGCAATCATGTTCCGAAGTAGCCATGTACTGGAACAAGACAAGACTTGCACTGGTTAGACTCCATCCATCATTCACGACCAAGCAATAAGTACGGCTTGATACTTTAACTAACTAGGGTTATCACAGGCCTAGTTACTAGCAAGATGTACTAAGATTATTCCACAGCCACAAGTCCTGCAGACCATCTAGGTTATCTGGACGCAATTAGGGGTTGAGTTCATATGGGTACATCGTCCAGGAAATGTATGTACCCTTAAGTAGCTTGAACGGTGCAACACATGACAGTGTGCTGGAAATGTGCCCTACTCGACGGCAGGCTATAGATCCCAGGATGGGGCGCCCAGATAACGGGATTGCCTGTAGCTGGGAAATCTCTTCATGACTACTGGATTATTCTAGTTATTAGCCTTAGTCAGTTTAAGTTGGTACCCCTGACCGTGGTACTCAGGGATCATTGCGCTAGACATGATGCAAGACAGTATTGGTTCATTTGTACAACACAATCATCCACGGTATCCAGGTCATTCATTCTTGTCATGCCATGCTAGCCATCGCAACAGCCTTCAATAGTTCCCATCATGCTTACTAGTCATGTCTTGTCATGTCATGTTATACCAGTTACTTGTCATACCATGCCATAATCAATTATTGGTCCAGTCACATCAATCAATTCGTAGTTATCGAGCTCATGATAAGAGGTGCAAGAACAATAAAGCAAACGGGTGCTTATAGGGGCTCAAAGCCTCTGCGCGAGAGAAACTACGCTAGGCTAAGGGCCCCGAGCGTAAAAATAGCTCTACACGGGCAAGAATAAGGCAAGGTAGCTCTACGCGAGCAAGGCTACGCGCGAGCAAGACTCTACGCGGCAAGCACTCTACTCGAGCAAGCACACCATGCTAGCAGGCTCTACGCGAGCGGGACTCGAGCGAGGCTCTACGCTAGCGGGTGTAGCCCCTGCGTAGAGTTCGAATGAACTCGACGTAGAAGAGACTACGCTGGCATACAACGCGTGAGCGTAAAGGGGGACACTACGCAGACACGTTAAAATGTGTGCGTAAAAGGGGGAAAGGCTACGCTAGCACGTAAAACATGGACGTAAAGGAAAGTCACTATGCGAGCACGTATGAACGTGTGCGTAAAGGGCTCATCTTCTCCCCCAAGGCCGAGACAAGCAGCCATGGGACTCAAAAACTTCAAGAAACCCCAACACGGCCAAGTTGATGAAGTCCAGCCGTTCAAAAGCCAAACTTGCGTAAAATCGAAACTCCCACCACATGGAACTTTTCTATTTCGAAAATAGCCAAGTTTTAGAAGATCAAAACCATGAGGATCAAAATACTAAAAATCTAGATCTACAAAAATCTATGCACCAAAATAGAAACCTTCAAGTTCTAAAGTAGTTAAGAATCATGCTAAGAAGCCATTGGAACCGTCAAAATGGGTTCTCAAGTGGAAGCAAGTTGCACTTGCCTACTGAGGTGGTCTGTGGAGAAAGGAAGAAGAAGAAGAAGAAGAAGAAGAAGATAGTAGTAATGAGAAATAAATGAGGAGAGAGAAGGGTTGTTGGGTTAATAAATGAGGGATGGGGTAGGTAGGGGTTTGCATACTAACCCAAACCAAGCCAAACCAGCCGAACCCAACCGAACCCGATGCATGCCCAAGCCAGAATAGACCATACGAGCCATGAAATGCCAACTAACTCAGGCCAATGCAAAAACCCAAGACTAGCCAGTCAGGACAAGTCGAAATACGGGTCCGAGATACGTACACGTATACCAAAATACGTAGAACAAAAATCGAGGGTGACAACTCTATCCACCTTAAAAGAATTCTGTCCTCGAAATTTAATCAAGAGGCTAGAGATGTCGAGCATTGTCACGACCCGCACCCTGATGAGGGGTATGAGTACGTGGTTACGTCCAGCCTACGCCGCAGAATCGGCGGTAGAACGCTGTATATAAGGTCTATAAATACTACGACTAAATAGATAAAGGTACATGTACATTATATATACTCCGAATGGAGGTGACATAGCAATACAGTCTCAATCATAAAATAAAACTAAGGTAGATAGCACGGAAAGGAAATATGATAGATAAAAGTAGGAAATAAGTTCAAGATCCACACAAGCCCAAAGCTATACACAACACCACAGAGTCACAGAATATAATATAAGATACTATAATATGATAGTACTAGCTGGATCACAATCCAAGCAAACCTAACTAAGCTACACTACTCTGGGTGTGTAAAGTCTAGTGGCTCTACTATCAAGCCACGGTCCAGGTCTACTCCATCTAACCCGTCCTCATAATAGGTCAGGCAATCTGCCTCAAAATCATCTGTAATATATCAACGATATCCTGTCAGGAAAATGAGCAAGTACAAACACTAACAGCAGTTCCATATGAATTGACAAATTCTATAAGAGAAAGTATAATGAAATACAAGACAAATCAACAGGAAATATATATCAAGATGTGAGTATTTAATATGACGACAATATATATATATATATATAGGATGACTTGGGAACTATCCGGAAGCCGAGTTACAACCCTTAAACCAAACAAGGACCGGGGTTGTAACCCTTCTCCCGAACAGAACTTAGCCTCCTATGATAAATAAATATAAAAGGTGCCTTAAATTATTAGTGCGTTATGTGATCGGCTTGAAAAAATATGATCAGGCTTTCCATCTGATCGGCTATGAACAAGTATCAAGTACAAGTGTGAAGAATAAGGCCAGTCACCATGGAAAGTCATGAACAAGTAGGGTAAGGCTTTACCCGTCGTGAGGCGAGAGTATAGCTATGAACAAGTAACAAGTACAAGTTTGAAGAACAAGTATGGATTTGATCACACAACTACTAATAATTCTCCATCTTCCGAATAGTATAAAGGATCCGGACATAACACGTCATGATACGGGATTCAAAAGCAGGTGATCAGCCAACTCCCAAGTCCATGTCTATACAAGTATAAGTAACAAGTCGAGTCTTGTACCAATATACCAAGTAATCTAAAAACAATATCTCATGACAGGATCCGACATATACTAGTCCGTGAACTGTCGTATCTGAAAATCAAGTAAGACACTACAACTGAATCGGATATAGCAGATATCAAGACAATAAAAACTATCAGTGAATGTACTCGCCTGTGGTCCTGAGCCGATAAGGTGAACAGATGCTCAGAGTAATCACAGACCTATAGATGAAATGCCATGAGTCCAAACAGGGTTTAATAATGAAAAAAAAGCTAATCTAGTCATGATATGCAAGTCTAAGTCAAAACTAGGTCAAACCAAGTCACACCAAGCTAAACTAGGTAATACTAGGACAACCAAGGTCAAACAAGGTCAAACAAGGTCACAGGAAGTCAATCCAAGTCAAACTAGGTCAATGTGGGTCAAGGGTTGACTTACAGTTGACTTTTGGTCAAAAAGTTAACTCTGGTCAACACTGAGTCAACCCTGGGTCAACCCTAGGTCAAAATAGTCAAATATTGACTAACTGTTGACTTTCAGTCAACTGGTCAACTCTGGTTTGATTTCGGTCAATTCTAGTCACTTATAGGCTAAGTTTGACTCTCGGTTGACTTTTGTTGACTTTTGGTTAAAATGGTCAACCGAAGTCAAAACTAGTCTAGGAGCGCTATTTCTGACCATTACCAACCAAGGGAACCAAATTCTAACCATATCTTAAACCCTAAACTCACATACCTTAGCTAATGGCAATTACCTACATTACCCTTTATAAGGTATTCCCGATACCTTGCCCATTACAAAGAAAATCCCGCTAATACTCAAGATACTAGCCTAGGCTCCTTAGGGTAGCTAGATACTATCCTATCTAGGGTTTACCTACCAAGAACTATGGGTTTCCTAGATATCTAGTCCATCTTAGAACACATGTTGGTTATCCTCATTACCTTACCCTTATATCATTCTCATATCTAACTAAACACCCACACACCAACACTCACTCACTAACTCACATATGGCACCACACTTAGGCTCTCCTATAGGCTCACACCTATAGACACATAGGTTCACACCTATAGACACATACCATACTCATATATAAACTCACACACACAAATACATATATAAACTCATATATATAAATACATATAGGATACATATATAGGCTGATTTGAGGGGCTGTCCTATAGGCTAATATGGGCCTGAACATGGACTGATTTGGGTTTGCTTAATGGCTGAATCTAAGGGCTAATATGGACTGATTCAATGGGCTAATAAGGGGATTGTTAAGGACTGGTTTGGACTGTCCTAAGGGCTAGAATTTGGGACTGATTTGAGGGTCCTATAGGCTATCCTATTGGGCTGAATCAATAGGGCAAATAAGGCTGTCAAATGGCCAGATAATGGGCTAAATCCCCCTAATACTGCTACCAAGTAGTAGTATACTGCTACTGCCCTGCTGAAATTGGACAGCAGCATATGCTGCTATAGCTGCTGTTAGCAGCTCAAAAATCAGTCCCCCTGTGTGGGGACTGATACACAGCTACTGTTGTTGCATTTCACAGCAGTCCACTCCCCTCATTCATCCTCTAACTCTCCTCTCTAACTCTCTACCAATCCCTCTAATTTCTCTCTAACATAAACACACACACACACACACACACACTTACCAACTCTAATCCACCACCCCATCTCTCAATCCCCCTTGCCCGAAATCCCCTACTCACAAATATGAATACCAAGACACAATATTTATATACATATAAATTAGAGAACCCATATATATATATATATATATATATATATATATATATATATATATATATATATATATATAGACAATATACCTATAACAATGATATATATATATACACATCTCTAAACTCACATACCTTAGCTAATGGCAATTACCTACATTACCCTTTATAAGGTATTCCCGATACCTTGCCCATTACAAAAAAAAATTCCGCTAATACTTAAGATACTAGCCTAGGCTCCTTAGGGTAGCTAGATACTATCCTATCTAGGGTTTACCTACCAAGAACTATGGGTTTCCTAGATATCTAGTCCATCTTCGGACACATGTTGGTTATCCTCAATACCTTTCCCTTATATCATTCTCACATCAAACTAAACACCCACACACCAACACTCACTCACTAACTCACATATGGCACCACACTTAGGCTCTCCTATAGGCTCACACCTATAGACACATAGGTTCACACCTATAGACACATACCATACTCATATATAAACTCACACACACAAATACATATATAAACTCATATATATAAATACATATAGGATACATATATAGGCTGATTTGAGGGGTTGTCCTATAGGCTAATATGGGCCTGAACATGGACTGATTTGGGCTTGCTTAATGGCTGAATCTAAGGGCTAATATGGACTGATTCAATGGGATAATGTCACGACCCGCTACCCAAATTGTTGGGCTGGGCCGAGTCATGTCCAGCCTGCGTTTGGGATAAAACGCAGTAAGCTGTTCAAGAGATAACAAGATAAGACTAAATGTGCTAACAGTTCTATAAGTGAATAAAAGTCATAAATGCTCCAAACACAAAAGTCGTCTCATATAGTAAAATGTCCAAAGTACAAGTCTGAAATATAAAACTGGATACATGTCCAGTTACAAAATACGTAGTCTAATACATGACTACACTAAGTATTCCAAGTGACTACGCAAACTAGGCGAGTTTCTCCGCAGGTACATCCTCGTAAAGCAAAGCCGGGTCCTCGGCAGTATCTCTATAATATGAGTCGCAGAGTAACTCCTCCTCAGTAAAGACACCTACAACGTTATCCTGTCAGGACGGGAGCAAGTACTGATTCTAACAAACTAAATATACTAAGCATGAACAAGAATGTAATAAACTGGAATCATGGCATATCATGGTTTAATTGGTTCTTTTAGAAATGACAATATATAGTTTAAAAGTTTAAAACCATAGCATGTACGTGAATCGGTCAATAGGTGAATAGGATGTACAGCGGCACATATCAAGTTTTCTGGTATGCACATACGTGCATGAACGGCATCGGTGTATATCCATACACAAACGCGAGATCAGAACATACGGCAAGGTCACATATAGAATGTCACCGAGCGCGGTAAATACATACGGAAAAGGAGGTCATGTTCACGTACAATACTAACAGTTTCTTCTTAACCCGTTATTTAAACATGTGAGAGATATGAGATACTGTCTAAACATGGTAGAGACTAAAAGTAATACAACATGTAAAGTTCTAACTTGCTACCCCAAGGATCAGCATTTAATATGGTTGGTAAATCACAGTTTATTGTTATAGCAGTATGTAAAGTTTGTAGAAAGTACTTGCCTCTAGCAAAGCAAAGCAAGCAAGCTGCGATAAAAGTGCTATAGATGTCTGGTAACTCGTCACTGTAGAAATAAATACATAAACTTAGTTTTTATACTAAGCTAAAATACTATGACACTATTTGGTGCAACACGGCTTGTGACTGGGCACCTAGCCAAAATGATGACTTTAGCATAGGAGACCAATGTGGGGTGACACACTACTTTAACTAACTTTCTAGGGTCTTTACACTAGTGAGGGGTGAGGTTCAATACGATTAAAACTCAAAATAACACAAAAAGTTGCAAGTCATAATTATTCAATAAATAAATCAAATGAACATTGTATTCCAATAATTTTTGAGATAGACAAAAAGCTTAATTTTACATAAAATAAAGTACCAAAATGATCCTTGTTAATTATAGAAATTTATTATAATTTTTCTGGAATTTATTAACCAGTACAAGTATTTTATAAAAATCAGTTTTTCAAAGTACCCAAAAAATGAGTTCTGGTTTCATATGCCAAAATAGTGGCAAAACTGCAAATTAAATACTGTAAAAATTATACTAAATTAGCTAAGTTAACATAGTATCTAAATACTATTTTTCCAGAATTTTAACAGCAATTAAAGTATTTTTAGAAATTCAAAAATAGCATTGTACACATTTGAAATTAAATAATTAATTATCTGCGTATTTTGTCCATGTACATAGTTTAAACCAAAGTTCAAATACAGGACCCAAGGCCATGAATCAAGTCCAATATGACTTGTACAGGTCTTGAATGTGTGAAAATATATTTGAGCCCAAAAACCCATGCTAGGTTTGGACACCAAATGGTTGCAGTAATTTAAATATACAAAAATACAAAGAGGTAAAAATACATAATAAATACTAATATTTTAATAAGGTAAAATTATACATAGTAGTTATAAAAATATGACAAGTATATTTACATAATAATAATTTACACTAGGTAGAGTGAAATACATATATAAAATGTATATCTACAATATTTATATATACATATAAATATATAGATATTTACATAATGGATATATACATACATATGTTAAAATACATATATATATATATATATATATATATATATATATATATATATATATATATATATATATATATATATATATATAAGAAAATACTTAACTATAAAGTATATATATATACAAATATTGTATACACATATATATAATAGTATATATATAATAATATATATACACATGAACATATATACACATATACATATATGTACATAAATACACACACACATATATATATATATATATATATATATATATATATATATATATATATATATATATATATATATATATATTTTTATATATATATATAAAATATATATATATATATATATATATATATATATATATATATATATATATATATATATATATATATATATATATATATATACACATATATATATATATATATATATATATATATATATATATATATATATATATATATATATATATATATTTTTACTAAATATATATATATATATATATATATATATATATATATATATATATATATATATATTTATATATATATATATATATATATATATATATATATATATATATATATATATATATATATATAAATATATATATACAAATACATGTATACATATATATATATATATATATATATATATATATATATATATATATATATATATATATATATAAAAATAAATAATAAAACAAAAAGAAGAAAAAGAAAAGGAAAAGAAAAAGAAAAAGAAACAGAAACAGCAAGGGGGGGCGCTCGAACTCGGGCCACTGAGCCGAGTTCTCAGACTCGGTCGGGCTGGCCAGGGGGTCAGCCCACTCGTCGTGTTAGAGTTAGGTTTTGTTTTGTTTTGTTTTATTTAGGTTTAAGTTAGATTATAACAGTAGCCCGAAATATCACTCTGTGTCCTGACAGTTTGGGACACAGAGTCTACGTGTCCGTGCTATGCACGACACGTACGAGTCATGAAATGCGTGTCCAAGTACTGGACTAGGGTCCCCGTGTCCTGGCGAACCACATACGTGGATTCGAGACACGGACGACACGAAAATGACACTGCCACTTACGTGTCCGTCTTCAATAGGGGGTTTCGGGAGCCGTGGATGGCGGAGGAAGCGTCGGTGAGGCGGCGCTTGGGTGACGCTGGGCGTAGCTCGTCGGGGCGAACACGTCGGTGGTGGTTGTGGATGGTGAAGGTAGCTAGGGAGGTGGCGCTGTGTGGTGGTCGGAGTTAGGGTTACGGCGGGTGGGAAGTAGAGGAGACGGTGGTCGTGGGCGGTCGTGGTGGTGTTTTAGGGTTAGGGTTAGGTCTGGGGAAGAAAGGGGCGTTTTTATAGGTTGGTTAGGGCGGTGGATCGGCCGGGAAAGGCGGGGAAAAGTGAGTCGACGGTCGTCGTCGGCGTGGCAGTCGGCCAGCCGAGTCGTCAGGGTGGATAGAATAGGATTTAGCATTTAGGTCCTCCTAGTTTAGGATTTTACAGTTAGGCCCCTACCAATAGCTAAATGCAAAAGTAAATTTGCATAACCCATCGCACAATTAGAAAATTGCAAACCGATATTTAAACAATCTAATTTATTGCAAAACTTAATTAAAACTTTTTAGAAAATTGTAAATTGATATTTTTGTATTTAAAACTCATTTAAAATTTATTTAAAAATTCTAGAAAAATTCCTAAAAATCCTAATAAATATTTTAAGGCTAAATATGAAATTAAAAATTAATTAACTCTAATTAAATAAATTTTGAAAAACAGAGGCTCACAAGTCTTCCCTCCTTGAAAAATTTCGTCCTCGAAATTCACAAGGATTGAAGACCCTACAATTCTAACATAGTAAGCAATGCAACAAATGACTAAGGCTATGATCGAAACTAACCTCTAAGTTATCAAGCGGGAACGGGTGGTTCCCTCGCAGCGGTTGGATCGAACAAGTAAGGGTATCTCTCCCTCATGTCCGACTCCCTCTCCCAAGTAGATTCACCCGGAGAGTGACGGCTCCAAGCTACTCGTACTAAGGGTATAACCTTGTTCCTCAGCCTCTTCTTCCTCCTGTCTAATATCTCCACTGGCTGCTCAGAAACTGTAAGGCTCGGTCCGACCTCCAACTCTGAATGATCTAGCACATGACTGTGGTCCGGAACATATCTCCTCAGCTGAGATACGTGAAAGACATCGTGAACTCCTGCTAGGTTTGATGGAAGTGCAACCCTGTAAGCTACCTCTCTAATCCTGCCAAGTATCTCGAACGGCCCGATGTATCTGGGGCTCAGCTTCCCTCCTCGTCCGAACCGGATCGTCCCTCTAGTAGGTGATATCTTCACTAGCACCATATCACCGTCTGCGAACTCCATCGGCCTGTGACTAGCATCAGACCAGTGTTTCTGCCTGTCCTGAGCTACTCTGAGCCTGTCTCTGATCATCCCGACTTTCTCTGTTGCATCCGTGATCATCTCTGGCCCAAGCATAACTCTGTCCCCGACATCATTCCAAAAGAGCGGTGTGCGGCATCGTCGTCCATATAACGCCTCGAAAGGAGACATACCGATACTGGCTTGGTAGTTGTTGTTGTATGAAAACTCTACCAAGTGCAGATGGCTCTCCCAAGACCCTCCAAAGTCCAGCACGCAGGTCCTCAGCATATCCTCCAGTGTCTGTATCGTCCTTTCGGACTGCCCATCTGTCTGCGGGTGGTACGCCGTACTGAACTTGAGCCTACTGCCCAACTCCTCCTGCAAGCTCCTCCAGTAGTGGGATGTGAATCTGCTGCCTCTGTCTGACACGATGCTCACTGGCACTCCGTGTAGGCGAACTATCTGCTGTATGTATAGCTCCGCCAACTTCTCGGTGGAAAGCCCCACCTTGAAGGGTATGAAGTGCGCACACTTCGTCAGCTTGTCCACGATGACCCAAATGGCATCCTTCCTTCCTTGGGAACGAGGAAGCCCTGAGACAAAGTCTATCGTAATATGTTCCCACTTCCACTCGGGAATGGATAACGGCTGCAACAAACCAGCTGGCCTCTGGCGCTCCGCCTTGACCTACTGGCAAACTAGGCATCTCGAGATGAAACGTGATACATCCTTCTTCATCCCGTGCCACCAGAGGTGTTCCCGCAAGTCACGGTACATCTTGTTAGCACCAGGTGAATAGAATATCTCGATCGGTGCGCCTCCTGTAAGACTGCCTCTACCAGCTCTCCCTTCGGCACGCACAATCGACTGCCATGCCTCAAGGATCCATCCTCTACTATAGTAAAGTCATCCAGCAATCCAGCTAAAGCCTGGGCTCGAAGTCTGCGAAAGCTCTCATCTATAGACTGTGCCTCCCGGATCTGCTCTATCAAACCTGACTGAATGTCAAGCGCCATCATCTGTATCACTGATCCTGGCCGAACTAGCTCGATACCGAGCTTCTCCAGATCCTCCCGTAAATGTCGATCAATCATCAGATACCATGCCATCGAATGCCTGCTCAGCGCATCTGCCACCACATTTGCCTTTCCGGGGTGATACTGTAAATCGATGTCAAAGTCTTTCATCAACTCCAACCATCGTCTTTGCCTCATGTTCAGCTCTTTCTGCGTGAACACATACTTCAAGCTTTTGTGGTCAGTAAAGATTTCCACACGCTCTCCGTATAAGTAATGTTTCCATAACTTGAGTGCAAAGATCACCGCAGCTAACTCTAGGTCATGGGTAGGGTAATTCCGCTCATGAGTTCGCAATTGCCTAGATACATAAGCAATCACTTTCCCATGCTGTTGTAGGACACATCCTAGCCCCTTTCCAGAAGCATCGCTGTATATGGTGAAACCTCCAGAACCTGAAGGTAAAGTCAGAACTGGAGCGGTCGTCATCCTCCTCTTCAGCTCCTCAAACGCTGTCTGGCAGTCTTCTGACCAAATATACTCTGCGTCCTTCCACGTCAGCTTCGTCATGTGTTCAGCTATCCTAGCAAAGTCCTGGATGAACTTTCTATAATAGCCTGCTAAACCCAGAAAGCTCATGATCTCTGAAACTGACGTCGGAGCCTTCCATGTCTCAACTGCAGCAATCTTTCTGGGATCCACCGAGATTCCATCTCCAGTAACTACATGGCCGAGAAACTTCACTCGGTCTAAAAAGAACTCGCACTTCGGCAATTTGGCAAACAATCTCTCATGCCTCAGAATCCCCAAAACTATCCGCAAGTGCTCTGCATGCTCCTCCAGCGTCTTCGAGTATATCAGGATGTCGTCGATAAATACTACGACGAACTTATCCAGATACTGGTGGAATGTCTTATTCATCAAATTCATAAAGACAGCTGGCGCATTTGTGAGACCAAATGGCATCACTAGAAACTCGTACTACCCGTACTTCACGTTGAACGCCGTCTTCTGGATGTCTGCTGCCCTAACCTTCACCTGGTGGTACCCGAATCTCAAGTCTATCCTGGAAAACACATTCGCCCCGCTCAACTGGTCGAACAAATCATCTATCCTGGGCAGAGGATATTTGTTCTTGATGGTGATAGCATTCAAGGCCTGGTAGTCAATACACAACCGGACTGTACCATCCTTCTTAGGCACAAAGAGCACTGGCGCTTCCCATGTAGAAGCACTGGATCGAATGAAACCCTTTTTCAACAGGTCATCAATCTGCTCTTTCATCTCTATGGCCTCCTTGGGATTCACTCTATAGCAAGCCCGGGATACTGGTGATGAACCCGGTACTAAATCTATAGTGAACTCCACATCTCTGTCAGGCGAAAGTCCTGGAAGATCCTCTGGAAATACATCCATAAACTCCCTAATGATAGGGTGTGGCGGTGCTACGTCCCCAACTATCGCACAACAGTTCGCCTCTAGGCTGATCTCCGGCCCTGTCCTCCTGACACTGAATGGTGCTGTGCCTGGGGGACTGAACAAAATACTACCCTCATGACAATCTATAGATGCATGGGCATAGCTAAGCCAGTCCATCCCCAATATGATATCATAACCGGGGAGTGGCATCACAAAGAATCGTCCCCTGAACTCTCTCCCGGCTATAAAAATAAAACATCTATAGATAGCTCTAATAGGCACTGGTCCTCCTCCCGTCATCACTCAACTAATCTCAACAGTAGGTATAGCTACTAGATGGTGTTTATGCATAAACTCTAATGATAGGAAGCTATGAGATGCACCAGAATCAAACAAGCATAGAGCTAGAAAAGTATGCAAATAAACATGACCTGTGATGACGTCAGCTAAGTAATCTGGCTCCGAAACCTGCTCCGGCTCCGGCTCGAGAGCTAGACTATAAACCTTTCCCTGAGGTCCCTTCTGCTGCTGCAGATGCTGCCAAAACCTCTGCTGCTGAGTCGGAAGCGGCCCTCTAGTCTTCGCTACTGGGCACTCTCGAAGCTGATGGGTGGGAGACCCACAAGCCAAACAATGACCTAACCTCTTCCTACAAACGAGAGAGTCATGGCCTGGCCTCTTACAGTATACACAAAAAGCTCCCTTCGGCTGCTGTCGGGGTCCCGGGGCTCTAACTGGCGGGGTCTGATGATGTGGTGTAGGGGGATGGTATGTCTGCTGGTGTGGCGTCGGTGCTCTCTGCTGGAAAGCCTGACGCTTGGACAGTCCCTCGAGGTGTACGGAAGCCGGCCTCTTGCTAGACAGAAGACGCTCCTCGATGCTCCGGGCCAACTCTTGGCTCTGGTAGTAGTCAGTTGTACCGTTTGCCACTATAAGAATGCCGATGTCTGGAACTAGACCATGGCAAAACCTACGGGTCATCTCCTCTGGATCTGCAACCAGACTAGAAGCGAAACGGCTCAGGCGACTAAACTCTGCCGCATACTCGTCAACAGAACGGTTCCCCTGTTAGATGTTCTGGAATCGTAGTCCCATGGCTACTCTAGCAGTGGTCGAGAAGAATTTCTTCTTGAACTGGGTCTTGAACTGATCCCAAGTGGCCCTCCCTCTCGCAAACAACGGCTCATTCCGGAACCAGACTCCTGCCAAGTCTATCAGCAGAAATCCCGCTGTCTCGACCTGGAGGTCACCCGGCATCCTAACTTCAAGGAGCTTCCTCTCTACCGAGTCTAGCCAGTCATCTGCTACTACTATGCCCTCAGTCCCTGAGAACTCCTTGGGATTCAGACCCATGAAGTCCTTGATCGTCTCCGCTCTCTGCCGTGGCTCTACAGGTGGTGGGACCACGGTACGTTCCTCAGAACGCTCCATGCTCTGGCGGAGTAGGGTAGTCTGCTCCTGATGGGTTGTTAGGAACCCCTGGATCAGAGTGAACAGTTGGTTCCCGTTGAGTGTGACGGAAGCCTGGGTAGGTATAGTGATAGGGGGTGGTGGAAGTATTGGGTCCTGCTGGGCCTGTGATGTGGAAGGTGGTAGAGGCATCTGGGTTTGTGGATCTGTAGAGTGGGGGAATATGGTAGGTGGAGGTATATCAGTCAACTGGTCAGCTGACTGGATATAGAGTGCGCCATTCTCAGGTGTAACATACTTGGATGAACGAGTAAGCACCATCTAATTACAATAAAAAGGACTTATAAGGACTTGTTTAAAGTAAGCAATCATAGGCAAGAAAATCTAATTATAATAGCAAGCATGTGATGTATTTCCTATATTGCAATCCTAGCATTCCTCTAGGTGTTCTAAGCGTCATTCCTAATGTTGTCTAATTACCTTAAGTTCCTAATTGCAGGCATGCTTGGTACAATAACGTAACCAAACAATTTAGTCAGGACCTGCATGGGCCACCACTAAAAACATGTCACGACCCGCTACCCAAATTGTTGGGCCGGGTCGAGTCATGTCCAGCCTACGTTTGGGATAAAACGCAGTAAGCTGTTCTAGAGATAACAAGATAAGACTAAATGTGCTAACAGTTCTATAAGTGAATAAAAGTCATAAATGCTCCAAACATAAAAGTTGTCTCATATAGTAAAATGTCCAAAGTACAAGTCTGAAATGTAAAACTGGATACATGTCCAGTTACAAAATACGTAGTCTAATACATGACTACACTAAGTATCCCAAGTAACTACGCAAACTAGGCGAGTTTCCCCGCAGGTACATCCTCGTAAAGCAAAGCCGGGTCCTCGGTAGTATCTCCATAATATGAGTCACAGAGTAGCTCCTCCTCAGTAAGGACACCTACAACGTTATCCTGTCAGGACGGGAGCAAGTGCTGATTCTAACAAACTAAATATACTAAGCATGAACAAGAATGTAATAAATTGGAATCATGGCATATCATGGTTTAATTGGTTCTTTTAGAAATGACAACATATAGTTTAAAAGTTTAAAACCGTAGCATGTACGTGAATCGGTCAATAGGTGAATAGGATGTACAGCGGCACATATCAAGTTTTCTGGTATGCACATACGTGCACGAACGGCATCGGTGTATATCCATACACAAACGCGAGATCAGAACATATGGCAAGGTCACATATAGAATGTCACCGAGCGCGGTAAATACATACGGAGAAGGGGGTCATGTTCACGTACAATACTAACAGTTTTCCCTTAATCCGTTATTTAAACATGTGAGAGATATGAGATACTGTCTAAACTTGGTAGAGACTAAAAGTAATACAACATGTAAAGTTCTAACTTGCTATCCCAAGGATCAGCATTTAACATGGTTAGTAAATCACAGTTTATTGTTATAGCAGTATGTAAAGTTTGTAGAAAGTACTTGCCTCTAGCAAAGCAAAGCAAGCAAGCTGCGATAAAAGTGCTATAGATGTCTGGTAACTCGTCATTATAGAAATAAATACATAAACTTAGTTTTTACACTAAGCTAAAATACTAGGACACTATTTGGTGCAAGACGACTTGTGACTGGGCACCTAGCCAAAATGATGACTTAATGTCACTCTCCATTCCCAGTATACGTATTTTTAATACATGTACTGCTTAAATGTATTTATTTAATATTTATCATGTATTGTTTTGTATTTAAATCTCTTTAAATTCATGTTAATTAATTTCCTGCAATTAATTTTCTGTATTTTACTTTCTGCTTTTATTCTCTGTTTTAGCTTACTTTAGGTTTGGCCTAGGTTGGTTTATTTTCGGGTTATGGTGGTTCATCATGAACCGAACCCACATCACCATTTAAAGCCCCTAAACTCTTTCTCTCTCTTCATTACTCTCCTTTACCATTACTCTTCTTCTTCTTTCTTATTACTCTCTCCACCTACCAAACCCATAGGCAAGTACATCTTGCTTCTTCATGAGGACCCATTTTTATGGTTCCATTCTCTTTCCCTTGTGATTCTAAGAGAGTTTAGAACTTGGCATTTTTCGTTTTGAAATTTTATTTTTAGTAGATATAGAAATTAGTTATTTTCAGATTTTGGTGGTTTTGATCTATCAAACTTCTTTGTTTTCAAGTTTTGATGGTTCCATGTTGTAGAAAATTTTATTCTACCCAATTTTGACCTTTGAAAAGTTGGATTTGGACTTATTTTGACCAAGTTATGAACTTTGAAGCTTTGGGTTCAAACCATGGAGTTCTTGCTGATTGGAGAAGACAGTGAGCAGTGTACGCGAGCTTTTTAGCTTGCGCCACTGAGCTGCGCACGCTCTTTAGCACAGCGCAGTCTGTCTCATACGCTGTCTTTTGGCGGCGTATGGTCTTGTATATGCTACCTTGATGAGGAGTCGTATGGAGTACATACGCTGCCTTGAAGAGGAGTCGTATGGAGTACATACGCTGCCTTAAAGAGGAAGCATATGGAGTACATACGCTGCCTTAAAGAGGAGTCGTATGGAGTCCATACGCTAGCTTGACTTGAGCGTAGCTTGACCTGAGTGTAGCTTGACTTGAGCGTAGCTTGACCTGAGCGTACGTTGACTTGAGCGTAGCTTGACCTGAGCGTACGCTGACTTGAGCATAGCCTGACCTGAGCGTACGTTGACTTGAGCGTAGCTTGACCTGAGCGTACGCTGACTTGAGCGTAGCCTGACCTGAGCGTACGCTAACTTGAGCGTAGCCTGACCTGAGCGTACGCTGACATGAACGTAGCCTGACTTGAGCGTAGCCTGACTTGAGCGTAGGCTGACATGAGCGTAGCCTGCTTACCCTGGATCTTCTATAGCCCTGTATATTGATATCTTATTAGATATTTAACGTCCATTTTATATCCTTACGCTTTTTTGCATAAACTTGATATAATCATGATATGTTGATATTTCTGTTAAATATAGATTGTTACGTGGGATGTACCATGTGTCGTGAATTGAGTTATAGATACCCCGATTGACTGGAATTAAACCCTGAGAGTTGTAGACTCGACCCCACAGAATACTAGTTGACTTTCATGCCTTGTCACCATTGATAATGATTGTGACCTTGACTAATAATTGATCATGCGTTCCTAGTTAGAACTAAGAGACTGGCTAGTCGTCTTATTGAATTGAATGAATGAGACACGTTCATATGAACTATGAACTATTGAAATTGACTGGCTAATCCCGAATATTGGCATACAGGCACATGCAGGCTTCAATTCATTTATTATTTATTTACCTTACCAAAGAAGCATGTGTACTTTATGGTCAAGGCATGATTACTCCGTGGTTTGTTTTGATTGTTGCATTACGCTATGTAAGACCTACAACCTGACCGCACTGGTATCATTGTAGAGTTGTTCATATCGTACCCCGTACGAAAGTACTCATTCTGAATGACCATGATCCACGGCATGGTACTTCACTCAACGTAGAGACTATTAAATTAAATAAAATAATAATTACATGGAGAGAACGGATTCTCGAGTTCTTACATGGCAGCCCTCTTGGGACTAGTAGTGCCCGACAGGCCGGTTGTTCCCCACAGATACTGTAAATCTGCCACACGGACAGGGAGCGGTATCTGGTTATATTATCTACTGAATATTGTATATTAATGACGGGCGTCCCGCTGGGACTCGTCTAATTCATGATTGGCGTAATTGATTGACTGGGTAAACTAGCCTTGCTTGCTCATAGTCAGAACTGAGGAATCCTCATTGCATAAAACCAAGGTAACTTGGGACTTACAGTAGCAAGCCGTAGTAGTTGAATGGCCGTTTAAATTGATTTGTTTGTGTACTGTACCTACTCTGTTACTTAACTGAGATGATCAAAATGTCAGGACATGACGGGCCAACTTCTGCCCTTATTTGGTTGGGAGGTTGGTTCGAAGTGTCGTGATGTTGTATGAGTCCTAGTAGATAGCAGAGATCTATTATCATATTCTCTTATTACTGGCTTCATTCCTCATATCGTGCTCCCTTGCGGTACTTGCTATTAGAGGTCTAACCTCTCTGGTTTTGTATGGCCAGATTTAGAGCCAGTCTCCGAGGATCCAGCTTACTTCTACCTCCAAGATGGTCAACACTAGAGGGATGATCACAGGAGGACTCGAGTGGGTTTCTTACTTCTCCGTCCGTTTTGTTATCTACTTTATACTTTGCCGTTTGGCACCGACATGTTAGTCGGATTGTCTTGTACCTACTTTTGCATAATTGTAACTAAGTCAGGCTGCAGCTGCTAACAATTATGTATACTTACTACATCATCTGGCTGTATTTTGTAAAGCTAGATATCAAGAACATTTTGATTGAGCGTTTGGGATGCCTTACTGCTTTATCTCACATGTTCTCTATTTCTGTTTTTTGTTTGAATGATTGAGACAATAGAAGTAAAGTGACCATAGGGAGACTTTCATGTAGTATGCACTCCCTCGTCTTGTAGACAGCATTGATCGTATTATACGATATTCATCTACCCGTAATACGTAGCTGGCTGAGTCATTCCTCCGCTCTCCAGTATTCTGGTTCTGGGGCGTGACAAGGTTTTAGTGGTGGCCCATGTAGGTCTGATTTCAGACTTGTGGGGTGTTTAATAGGATGTCTCAATCACACATGTTTCCCCTTGATCTCATGATTCGTTACTCTCAACTCTAGCTTGACATTCCAGTATCCTTTGACTTTATTGATCCTTCATGTCCGGTCTTTTGATTGTTCTCTTATCCCTTTTCTTAGGGGCACTTCGTCCGCACCTGTTAGAGCTGGACAACAACAACATGGACAGCAACATGGACAACCTGACCAGGATGGTCAGCAACAAGGGCCGATACTAACTCAGGAGACTACCCAGGAAGAAGTAATAGTGGAAGCAGCAGCTGGACCGCAGTATCCGGATGTTCCACCACCACCAACAGTTCCACCTACCCCTGTGGAAGTAGATACACCGGCTCTTCTGGAGATCATAAGAGGGATGATGGCCACTCAGCAACACCAGATGTTAGCCCAGCAGCGCATGCACGCTCAGTTGCAAGAGCAGAACGTACTACTCAACCAAAGGTTGCAGACGACATTGGAAAGAGGGACGAGGCCAGATTCTGGAGCATCAACCAGATT
Organism: Iris pallida; assembly: GCA_029216955.1. Classification (NCBI taxonomy): domain Eukaryota; kingdom Viridiplantae; phylum Streptophyta; class Magnoliopsida; order Asparagales; family Iridaceae; genus Iris; species Iris pallida. The sequence goes on from JANAVB010003452.1 coordinate 84,972, forward strand.
TTGTAAGTTCAACCCTCGCCGTTTTGAAGGAACGGAGGATGCTATTTCAGCAGATGCATGGCTTAAGGATATTGAGGCTATCCTGACAGCAGCTAAGGTGCCGGCAGAAGAACGTGTGGATCAAGTGAAGTTGTTACTTCAGGATCTCGCACGTGATTGGTGGGAATGAGAGGAAGTAGGTATCAGACGTCCCGTTGCTTGGGACGATTTCACAGCAAGATTCAAGACAAAGTATTATGGAGTTGTGGCACAGTTTGAGCTACAACAGAAGTTTATCAACCTCAAGCAGGCCGGCAAAACGGTAGATGCTTATGCAGCGGAGTTCTGCAGATTGAGTAGGTTTGTCCCAGAGATGGTAGCGACGGAGCGCCAGAGGGCTATGAGGTTTCAGCAAGGGTTTCATCTTGAGCTCTTGTAATTGATAGAGGGGCACAATTACCAGACTTTTGATGAGATATTGACGGCAACCCGAAGGCATGAGATCACCATTCAGAGGATCACAGTAAGGACTGGAGGTCAGAAGAGATCTCACAGTCAGATTGAAGGAGTAGGGGAAGCAGCGCCCCGAACAACAACACCATCCCTTGGCATTCGCATTCACGATATGGCAATGCGAGGGCCAGCACCACCACCCGGGCAGCAGCAGCAACAGAAGAAGAACCAGCAACCCCTAGCGGGCTGTACTTATTGTGGAAAGATGGGGCACACTAGAGATGTGTGTCGGGCATTAAACGGACTGTATTTGATATGTGAAAATCCAGATCATCGAGTTACCACATGTCCCATGAATTTGAGGTCAGGAGGACCAGGGCAACAGTTTCCTGCTCTGCCAGCACCAGGGGCAGGGCAGTATCGAGGGCCAGCGGTAGCAGTGAGACCATTGGCCCAGCGTCCGTTAATGCCGTAGGCTCAGATGTTTCGGCAGCAGGGACCGCCGATACAGCAACACCAGCATAGACCACCCCAGCATCATCAAGGAAGGGGCCAACAGCAGCACCAGGCTAGGCCGTAACATAGGAACCAGCAAGGAGGTCGAGGGCAGGCATTCACACTGTCCTTGGAGGAGGCATTAACATCGGGAGATGTTGTGGCAGGTAACATTCTCGTCGGCTCATATCCCGCAGTAGCATTGTTTGATTCGGGAGCATCACACTCATTTATATCTGCATAATTTGCGACACGGCTAGGAATGGAGTTTGAGGCATTGCCAGGGAGGTTGAATATACTCACTGGCAATGGGCTCGTAGGAGTTAGTAGAGTTATTCTAGCATATAGTGTTGTAGTTTGCGGGCATTCCTTACCCGCCCGATTGATAGAATTTCTTGTTGGAAATTTTGACGTTATCTTAGGCATAGACTGGCTGAAAGACAGTCATGCGACAATAGATTGTCGTAGTGGGAGTGTATCTTTTGATATTCCAGGCATGAAGAGGTTCACCTTAGTCAGGTCAGAGGCAACTCAGCAAGAGCAGGGAGTAGTAACAACAATGGAAGAAGTTCAAGTTCCGAAGGTAGTTGAAGAATTTCTAGACGTGTTTTCCGAAGAACTTCCAGGTCTACCACCGGTTAGAGATATTGAGTTCAGCATAGAATTGGCACCTGGAACTAAACCAATATCAGATCGGGTTTACAGAATGGCGGATTCGGAGCAGGCCAAGGTGTATCAGCACATAGAGGAATTGAAGGAGAAGAAGTTTATCCAAGCTAGCATATCACCATGGGCAGCACCAGTGGTACTTGTAGGGAAGAAAGATGGGTCATCCAGATTGTGCATCGATTACAGGAAGCTTAACGCGGCGACAGTAAAGAACAAGTACCCACTACCAAAGGATCGACGACTTGTTTGATCAGTTGAGCAGGGCTAGAGTTTTCTCCAAGATAGATCTTCGTTCAGGGTACCATCAAGTGAGCGTTCGAAAGGAAGACATTCCCAAGACAGCATTCAGGTCGAAGTATGGACATTATGAATTCTTAGTAATGCCGTTTGGTTTGACCAATGCTCCAGCTATATTCATGGATTTGATGAACCGCATCTTTATGCCATACTTAGATCAGTTTGTCGTGGTGTTTCTCGACGACATTCTTGTATACTCTGCTAGTGAAGAGGAGCATGAAGACCACCTCAGGAAAGTGTTACAGGTTCTGAGAGAGAACCAGTTGTATGCCAAGCTCATCAAGTGTGAGTTTTGGTCGGATCATATTTTATTTTTGGGTCATATCATATCAGGAGCTGGAGTAGCAGTAGATCCTAAGAAGGTAGAAGCAGTAGAGAGTTGGCCAGTACCCAAGACCGTAGCTGATGTACGGAGTTTCTTGGGATTGGCAGCATATTACAGAAGGTTTGTATCAAATTTTGCAAGACTTTCAGCACCCATAACCCGCTTGACACGAAAGGATGTACCATTCGTCTGGTCGGCAGAATGCCAGGCATCATATGAGAATTTGAAGCAGAAGTTGATATCAGCACCTATCCTTACATTGCCAGTTGGGCCCGGAGGTTTTACGGTATATTGTGATGCGTCAGGTAAAGGACTTGGATGTGTCCTTATGCAACATGGGAAGGTGATAGCGTATGCATCTAGACAACTTCGAGACCACGAGAAAAATTATCCAACTCATGATTTGGAGTTGGCGGCAGTAGTATTTGCTTTGAAGTTATGGAGGCATTACTTATATGGTGACCGAGTGGACATGTACACAGACCACAAAAGTCTGAAGTACATCTTTACTCAGAAGGAGCTGAACATGAGGCAGAGAAGATGGTTAGAGCTGATCAAGGATTATGACGTAGAGCTTCAGTATCATCCAGGCAAGGCTAATGTGGTAGCAGACGCTCTCAGCAGAAGAGGCGGCGCGTTTATGTTGACAACACAGAAGCACATCTTAGAAGACCTTTAGGAGATGGGCATCGAAGTTATACTTCCTAATGATATAGGAATTCTGGCGAGTCTACAAGTTCAATCTAACTTGGTAGGCAGGATCAGGACAGCCCAGACACAGGACCCAAGGATTCAGAAGCTTAAGGCAGAATGTGAGTCAGGACTCAGAAAGGAGATGCAAATTCATGAAGATGGTACCCTTAGGTTTGGATCGCGCTTATGCGTGCCTAGTGGAGATATTAGACAGGAAGTTATGACAGAAGCTCACAGTTTCCAGTATTTTATATATCCTGGAGGGACCAAGATGTACCAAGATATCAAGCAGCACTTCTGGTGGAACAGAATGAAGAGGGAGATAGCTAGGTTTGTTTCCCGTTGCTTGATATGTCAGCAAGTAAAGGCAGAACAGCAGAGGCCAGCTGGATTATTACAACCGCTTCCTATTCCGGAATGGAAGTGAAAGCATATTACAATGGACTTTGTGACCGGTTTACCGAGATCACCAAGTGGTAAAGATGCTATTTGGGTGATAGTGGACCGGCTAACAAAGGTAGCACACTTTCTTCCTTTCAGAGTAGGGCAATCTACAGAAAAGTTGGCAGAATTATACATGCAGCAGATAGTCAGGCAGCATGGAGTCCCTGTCAGTATTGTGTCAGACAGAGATACCTGTTTCACCTCACATTTCTGGAAGAGCTTACATCATAGTCTAGACACCAAGTTAAGATTTAGCACTGCTTACCATCCACAGACGGATGGGCAATCAGAAAGAACAATTCAGACTTTAGAAGATATGTTGCGAGCTTGCACCCTAGATTTTGGAGGATCTTGGGAAAGCCACCTGCACTTAGTTGAGTTTTCATATAACAACAGTTATCAAGCCAGTATCCAGATGGCGCCATTTGAAGCACTATATGGTAAGAAGTGTAGGTCGCCACTAGCATGGGATGATATCGGGGAGAGAAAGATGCTAGGCCCAGAAATGATTGTCCAGACAGTTGAATTGGTTAAAGGAATTAGAGAGCAACTTCGAGTTGCGCAGGATCGACATCGTCATTGGGCGGACCAGCATCGTAGGCCGCTAGAGTTTTCTGTTGGGGACCACGTGTTCCTACGGATCTCACCTACCCGTGGGGTCATTAGATTTGGCGTTCGCGGGAAGTTGAGTCCGCGGTACGTGGGCCCATTTATTATCCTTGATAGGGTGGGCGATGTTGCTTATCATTTATCCCTTCCACCTTCGTTACGAGAGGTGCATGACGTATTTCATGTATCTCAGTTGCGAAGGTATGTATCGGACCCAAGCCATATCCTTGATCATTCTGAGTTGGTTGTTGGTACCAACTTGTCTTACGAGGAGCAACCTGTTTCCATCTTGGACCGAAGAGAGAAGATACTCAAGAACCGAACAATTAGTCTTGTCCGGGTTGCTTGGGGTCATCACTCATTAGGAGAGTCAACGTGGGAACGTGAGGATGATATCCGATCACGGTATCCACATCTGTTTGACTCACAAGGTATATTTCTTTCCGTGTACCTTGATTATCTTAACTCCGCATGCTAGTCGTCCTATGAGTAGAAATTACTTGATATCGTAGATTATTAAATATAGATATGTTACTTGCTATGGATATTGTAAAATGATTGCTTGCTTAAATTGCTTGTACTAGTTTGGCCTTGATATTCCTATCCTGCTTGGATTTGAAATTTCGAGGACGAAATTTTTCTAAGGAGGGTAGAGATGTCACTCCCCGTTCCCAGTATACGTATTTTTAATACATGTACTGCTTAAATATATTTATTTAATATTTATCATGTATTGTTTTGTATTTAAATCTCTTTAAATTTATGTTAATTAATTTCCTGCAATTAATTTTCTGTATTTTACTTTCTGCTTTTATTCTCTGCTTTAGCTTACTTTAGGTTTGGCCTAGGTTGGTTTATTTTCGGGTTATGGTGGTTCATCATGAACCGAACCCACATCACCATTTAAAGCCCCCAAACTCTTTCTCTCTCTTCATTACTCTCCTTCACCATTACTCTTCTTCTTCTTTCTCATTACTCTCTCCACCTACCAAACCCATAGGCAAGTACATCTTGCTTCTTCATAAGGACCCATTTTTATGGTTCCATTCTCTTTCCCTTGTGATTCTAAGAGAGTTTAGAACTTGGTATTTTTCGTTTTGAAGTTTTATTTTTAGTAGATCTAGAAATTAGTTATTTTCGGATTTTGGTGGTTTTGATCTATCAAACTTCTTTGTTTTCAAGTTTTGATGGTTCCATATTGTAGAGAATTTTATTCTACCCAATTTTGACCTTTGAAAAGTTGGATTTGGACTTATTTTGACCAAGTTATGAAATTTGAAGCTTTGGGTTCAAACCATGGAGTTCTTGCTGATTGGAGAAGACAGTGAGCAGTGTACGCGAGCTTTTTAGCTTGCGCCACTGAGCTGCGCACGCTCTTTAGTGCAGCGCAGTCTGTCTCATACGCTGCCTTTTGGCGGCGTATGGTCTTGTATACGCTACCTTGATGAGGAGTTGTATGGAGTACATACGCTGCCTTGAAGAGGAAGCGTATGGAGTACATACGCTGCCTTGAAGAGGAGTCGTATGGAGTACATGCACTGCCTTAAAGAGGAAGCGTATGGAGTACATACGCTGCCTTGAAGAGGAGTCGTATGGAGTCCATACGCTAGCTTGACTTGAGCGTAGCTTGACCTGAGCGTAGCTTGACTTGAGCGTAGCTTGACCTGTGCGTACGCTGACTTGAGCGTAGCCTGACCTGAGCGTACGTTGACTTGAGCGTAGCCTGACCTGAGCGTACGCTGACTTGTGCGTAGCCTGACCTGAGCGTACGCTGACTTGAGCGTAGCCTGAAATGAGCGTACGCTGACTTGAGCGTAGCCTGACTTGAGCGTAGCCTGACTTGAGCGTAGGCTGACATGAGTGTAGCCTGCTTACCCTGGATCTTCTATAGCCCTGTATATTGATATCTTATTAGATATTTAACGTCCATTTTATATCCTTACGCCTTTTTGCATAAACTTGATATAATCATGATATGTTGATATTTTTGTTAAATATAGATTGTTACGTGGGATGTACCATGTGTCGTGAATTGAGTTATAGATACCCCGATTGACTGGAATTAAACCCTGAGAGTTGTAGACTCGACCCCACTGAATACTAGTTGACTTTCATGCCTTGTCACCATTGATAATGATTGTGACCTTGACTAATAATTGATCATGCGTTCCTAGTTGGAACTAAGAGACTGGCTAGTCGTTTTATTGAATTGAATGAATGAGACACGTTCATATGAACTATGAACTATTAAAATCGACTGGCTAATCCCGAATATTGGCATACAGGCACATGCAGGCTTCAATTCATTAATTATTTATTTACCTTACCAAAGAAGCATGTGTACTTTATGGTCAAGGCATGATTACTCCGTAGTTAGTTTTGATTGTTGCATTACGCTATGTAAGACCTACAACCTGACTGCACTGATATCATTGTAGAGTTGTGCATATCGTACCCCGTACGAAAGTACTCATTCTGAATGACCATGATCCACGGCATGGTACTTCACTCAACGTAGAGACTATTAAGTTAAATAAAATAATAATTGCATGGAGAGAACGGATTTCCGAGTTCTTACATGGCAGCCCTCTTGGGACTAGTAGTGCCCGACAGGCCGGTTGATCTCCACAGATACTGCAAATCTGCCACACGGACAGGGAGCGGTATCTGGTTATATTATCTATTGAATATTGTATATTAATAACGGGCATCCCGCTGGGACTCGTCTAATTCATGATTGGCGCAATTGATTGACTGGGTAAACTAGCCTTGTTTGCTCATAGTCAGAACTGAGGAATCCTCATTACATAAAACCAAGGTAACTTGGGACTTACAGTAGCAAGCCGTAGTAGTTGAATGGCCGTTTAAATTGATTTGTCTGTGTACTGTACCTACTCTGTTACTTAACTGAGATGATCAAAATGTCAGGACATGACGGGCCAACTTCTGCCCTTGTTTGGTTGGGAGGTTGGTTCGAAGTGTCGTGATGTTGTGTGAGTCCTAGTAGATAGCAGAGATCTATTATCATATTCTCTTATTACTGGCTTCATTCCTCATATCGTGCTCCCTTGCGGTACTTGCTATTAGAGGTCTAACCTCTCTGGTTTTGCATGGCCAGATTTAGAGCCAGTCCCCGAGGATCCAGCTTACTTCTACCTCCAAGATGGTCAACACTAGAGGGATGATCGCAGGAGGACTCGAGTGGGTTTCTTACTTCTCCGTCCGTTTTGTTATCTACTTTATACTTTGCCGTTTGGCACCGACATGTTAGTCGGATTGTCTTGTACCTACTTTTGTATAATTGTAACTAAATCAGGCTGCAGCTGCTAACAATTGTGTATACTTACTACATCATCTGGCTGTATTTTGTAAAGCTAGATATCAAGAACATTTTGACTGAGCGTTTGGGACGCCTTACTGCTTTATCTCACATGTTCTCTATTTCTGTTTCTTGTTTGAATGATTGAGACAATAGAAGTAAAGTGACCATAGGGAGACTTTCATGTAGTATGCACCCCCTCGTCTTGTAGACAGCATTGATCGTATTATACGGTATTCATCTACCCGTAATACGTAGCTGGCTGAGTCATTCCCCCGCTCTCCAGTATTCTGGTTCTGGGGCGTGACACTTTAGCATAGGAGACCAATGTGGGGTGACACACTACTTTAACTAACTTTCTAGGGTCTTTACACTAGTGAGGGGTGAGGTTCAATATGACTAAAACTCAAAATAACACAAAAAGTTGCAAGTCGTAATTATTCAATAAATAAATCAAATGAACATTGTGTTCCAATAATTTTTGAGATAGACAAAAAGCTTAATTTTATATAAAATAAAGTACCAAAATGATCCTTGTTAATTATAGAAATTTATTATAATTTTTTGGAATTTATTAACCAGTACAAGTATTTTATAAAAATCAGTTTTCCAAAGTACCCAGAAAATGAGTTCTGGTTTCATATGCCAAAATAGTGGCAAAACTACAAATTAAATACTGTAAAAATTATACTAAATTAGCTAAATTAACATAGTATCTAAATACTATTTCTCCAGAATTTTAACAGCAATTAAAGTATTTTTAGAAATTCAAAAACAGCATTGTACACATTTGAAATTAAATAATTAATTATCTGCGTATTTTGTCCATGTACATAGTTTGAACCAAAGTTCAAATACAGGATCCAAGGCCATGAATCAGGTCCAATATGACTTGTACATGTCTTGAATGTGTGAAAACACATTTGAGCCCAAAAACCCATGCTAGACTTGGACACCAAATGGTTGCAGTAATTTAAATATACAAAAATACAAAGAGGTAAAAATACATAATAAATACTAATATTTTAATAAGGTAAAATTATACATAGTAGTTATAAAAATATGACAAGTATATTTACATAATAATAATTTACACTAGGTAGAGTGAAATACATATATAAAATGTATATCTACAATATTTATATATACATATAAATATATAGATATTTACATAATGGATATATACATACATACATATGTTATATATATATATATATATATATATATATATATATATATATATATATATATGGATATATACATACATACATATGTTATATATATATATATATATATATATATATATATATATATATATATATACACATATATATAATAGTATATACAATAATATATATACACATGAACATATATACATATATATATATATGTACATAAATACATATATATATATATATATATATATATATATATATATATATATATATATATATATATATATATATATATATATATATATATAATAGTACTAAAACAAAAAATACTGCATATATATATATATATATAATAGTACTAAATATATATAATAGTACTAATATAAAAAATATATATATATAATAGTACTAAATATAAAATATATATATATATATACAAAAATACTGCATATATATATAATACAGTATATATAATAATACATATATATATATATACAAATACATGTATACATATATATATAAATATATAAATAAATAATAAAACAAAAGAAGAAAAAGAAAAGGAAAAGAAAAAGAAAAAGAAACAGAAACAACAAAGGGGGGGAGGGGGGCTCGAACTCGGGCCACTGAGCCGAGTTCTCAGACTCGGTCGGGCTGGCCAGGGGGTCAGCCAACTCATCATGTTAGAGTTAGGTTTTGTTTTGTTTTATTTAGGTTTAAGTTAGATTATAACAGTAGCCCGAAATATCACTCTGTGTCCTGACAGTTTGGGACACAGAGTCTACGTGTCCGTGCTATGCACGACACGTACGAGTCATGAAATGCGTGTCCAAGTACTGGACTACGGTCCCCGTGTCCTGGCGAACCACATACGTGGATTCGAGACACTGACGACACAAAAATGACACTGCCACTTACGTGTCCGTCTTCAATAGGGAGTTTCGGGAGCCGTGGACGGCGGAGGAAGCGTCGGCGAGGCGGCGCTTGGGTTGCGCTGGGCGTAGCTCGTCGGGGCGAACACGTCGGTGGTGGTTGTGGATGGTGAAGGTAGCTAGGGAGGTGGCGCTGTGTGGTGGTCGGAGTTAGGGTTACGGCGGGTGGGAAGTAGGGGAGACGGTGGTCGTGGGCGGTCGTGGTGGTGTTTTAGGGTTAGGGTTAGGTCTGGGGAAGAAGGGGGGTTTTTATAGGTTGGTTAGGGTGGTGGATCGGCCGGGAAAGGCGGAAAAAAGCGAGTCGGCGGTCGTCGTCGGCGTGGCAGTCGGCCAGCCGAGTCATTGGGGGTGTGTAGAATAGGATTTAGCATTTAGGTCCTCCTAGTTTAGGATTTTACAGTTAGGCCCCTACCAATAGCTAAATGCAAAAGTAAATTTGCATAACCCATCCCACACTGTTTATGTGCAAATAAAATTTGCACATAACAATTGGAAAATTGCAAACCGATATTTAAACAATCTAATTTATTGCAAAACTTAATTAAAACTTTTTAGACAATTACAAATTGATATTTTTGTATTTAAAACTCATTTAAAATTCATTTAAAAATTCTAGAAAAATTCCTAAAAATCCTAATAAATATTTTAAGGCTAAATATGACATTAAAAATTAATTAACACTAATTAAATAAATTTTGAAAAACAGGGGCTCACAGCTAATAAGGGGACTGTTAAGGACTGGTTTGGACTGTCCTAAGGGCTAGAATTTGGGACTGATTTGAGGGTCCTATAGGCTATCCTATTGGGCTGAATCAATGGGGCAAATAAGGCTGTCAAATGGCCAGATAATGGGCTAAATCCCCCCTAATACTGCTACCAAGTAGTAGTATACTGCTACTGCCCTGCTGAAATTGGACAGCAGCATATGCTGCTATAGCTGCTGTTAGCAGCTCAAAAATCAGTCCCCCTGTGTGGGGACTGATACACAGCTACTGTTGTTGCATTTCACAGCAATCCACTCCCCTCATTCACCCTTTAACTCTCCTCTCTAACTCTCTAACTCTCCTCTCTAACTCTCTACCAATCCCTCTAATTTCTCTCTAACATAAACACACACACACACACTTACCAACTCTAATCCACCACCCCATCTCTCAATCCCCCTTGCCCGAAATCCCCTACTCACAAATATGAATACCAAGACACAATATTTATATACATATAAATTAGAGAACCCATATATATATATATATATATATATATATATATATATATATATATATATATATATAACAATGATATATATATATATATATATACACATATATACTTAGAATATGATACTATAAGATACATTAGAAAACACATCTCTAAATAACATAAAATCTGTGATCTAGATAAATCATTCTATAATATATATAATATACAAGTGTCAAAAATATGGTTTTTTCCCACTAGGACACAATACCACACAAGGACACCTAGACGTCTCCAAATGGACACGAAACGGACACAAATGGAGACACAACCATGGGAGTCATTCCTATGGGTTCAAATAGACCTACATGCATGTAGGAAGGGAAAAAAGAAGAGATTTACACCTCCCGGTAGATCGAATCTAGGAAAACCCTTCCGATACGACACCGACACGTAGGAATCTCCAAATGGACACGAACAAGCTCCGAATCCTCCCAAACTTGGATAGCTCCTTCCTTAGCTTGAGTAGAGAAGAAAAGAAGAAGGTTGGGTGGAGGAATGGATGGATTTGGTGGAGAAAATCAATAGAAACCCTCTCTAAAAATTTGGAAAAGAACAAGAGAGAGAAAAATAGATGGATAATGACAAATGGGAGGCTCAACCCTATCCTTATTATGGCCGGCCATAATGGGCCATGTGTCCCCCTATTGAAAGTCCAAAATAGCCCCCCCCCCCCCCACTAATTCTATTAATTAATATTAGGAAAGGGTTAAAGGTTGAGGTCAAATTAGTCATGATTTAAGTCTCTAAACTAACCAACCCTATCCATAAATAATTAGCCTAACCACTAACTAAAAATAATACCATGTGGGCCATGCCTAACTAATGTATGGATCTCACTAGATTCAACACTACCCCGGGTCCCCGTTACAAGTCGGATTGAGTTAAAATTCGAACCCGACTCAAATAACACCAAAATAATATCATAATAATAAAATAATTTCTAAAATATTCAAAAATGAAAAAAATGACTAAAATACCCCTGTTCCTGAAAACTGGGGGTGACAAGCAAGCTACACTAATCACAGGCAAGACATAACTAAGCAATCAATCAAACAATCAATCATATAAGCAAGGAATCGAAGGCATGAGGCATAAGGAAGACATTATACCTCACGAGTCAAACAGGTCAGGATATCGCGATCGGATATCATCCTCACGCTTCCACGTTGACTCACCCAAAGAGTGATGACCCCAAGCAATACAGACTAACTTGATAGTCTTGTTCTTGAGTATCTTCTCTCTCCGGTCCAATATGGATACAGGTCTCTCCTCATTCGAAAGGTTGGTACCAACAACCAATTCCGAATGATCAATGACATGACTCGGGTTCGAGATATACTGTCGCAATTGGGATACATGGAAGACATCATGCACCTCACGTAACGACGGCGGAAGAGCGAGACGATATGACACATCACCTACTCGCTCTAGAATATCAAACGATCCTATATACCTAGGACTGAACTTTCCCCGTACGTCGAAATGAATGACGCCATGGTTAGGCGAGATCCTAAGGAATACATGGTCGCCGACAGAAAATTCAAGGGGACGCCGATGAGAATCGACCTAATGACGCTGGCGATCTTGCACAACTCGAAGATGATCTCTGACTTGCCTGACCACTTCAATAGTCCGTGTCACCATCTCGGGACCAAGCATTTGCCTCTCACCGATATCATCCCAGGCTAAAGGAGACCTACACTTCCTGCCGTACAACGTCTCAAAGGATGCCATCTGGATACTGGCCTGGAAACTGTTGTTGTAGAAGAATTCCACGAGATGCAAGTGATCTTCCCACGAACCACCTGTGAGCACCCTGAATTTCGGGTTGATTTTTTTTATTTATTTTATTTTATTTTTTGATTTATTGGTTTCATTAAATAATTTATTGAATTATTTTCCTTAAGTATACTTTTCCGTGCCATTGATATTTGGAGTATCAGGGATGTTCAATTCTGGGAATCCTCTTCACGAGTTTTGGAGTGGACACGATTACCTTCATGACGGTATATAGTGTCCCATCCAAACTTGTTCTCTTGTGCTCTTTCTGCTTCGCTGAACTTCGGGTCGGTTTAGACCATTCGATTTATATTTATTTTTCCCACTTTTTTTCCTGATCATTTTCAGCGCGTTACCATGACATTTAAATTGGGAGCGCCAGACCAGTCATTTCCTTGAAACCAACTCCTCATTGATGATCTACTCGAGACGCTCGTCACCCATGACCTTTGTTTCCCACTCATTCATGTCATTTTGGGCTCCATTTGATTCGCACAACTTTTCCGACGCGTGAACCGATTTTATTTCAGGCCACGGCGTCACAATCATTTTCCAACTTGATTTGCGGGTCCCCTGTCGACCGAAACCTGTCTGCCCCAATTATGGATATGGCCCACTTTGAGCCTACTATCCGTCCGCCACTTGTGTCCCATTATTTAGAATCCCCATGTGCAACTTATTTACACATGATCATCGATTCCTAATTTTAATTCGATTTTCGCATCATGTCCGATTTTCGTCCAATCCGGCTCCACTGAGCCCAGTCCAGCTCCATAATTTTTCTCCATCGTGATGCCCTCACATTTTCTTGCCCAAAAATATTAATTTCTTATTTTTATCTATTTATATTAATTATGGGAATTTCCCTTGAATTTAATTCCATGGAATGACCCCCATTATTTACCATTAATTCTAGCCCTTGATTCCCTTCATTTAATCACAACCATTGTTTCCCCATCCAACTTTTACTAGCAGCCAACAAAGTCGGCCGGCCCTAACTTTGATGTTGGAACACACTTTTCTCTCTCCATCTTATCTCATCCTCTCTCTCTTATCCATTCTCTCTCTCTTCCTTTCTTTTCCTTCCTACACAACCATGCAACAAACACCACAACAGCCATGGCAGCAACTCCTCACCCCATGGCAACCCGACCTCCTCCCTGGCCGAGCCCCCTGGCCGGACCACCCTGCCCCGACCTCCTCTCTATGGCCGGATCACCTTCTTCCTCCTCCACCTCTATCATCCTATTCATCCATCCATCCATCCATCCTTCCATCACCATTGCCATCTCCACCACCACCTCCCACATGGCTCGACCCCCTCCGGCATGGCCTCACCGGCCACCCTGGCCAGGCAGGCCGCTGCCACCACTGGCCCACTCCTCCATCTTTTCCTTCTCCTTTTCTTCATTTAGCAACCGCCACCATCGCCATTTCCGGCCACCTCGACACCACCTCCGCCACCACATCGGCCATCGCCACCTCGCCGTTCCCGCCGCCTCGCCATGGTCGGCCAGGCAGCGCGCCGCCGCGCGCCACCAGCTGCAGCAGCAGCAACAATCAGCAGCAGCAGCTGCGTTATGAAAGAACGCGCGCGCGAGAGGCGTGGACGTCGCCGTCGCGCCGCCGTGGCACGGCGACCCCCGCCGTGGACGACCCCCTCCCCTTGGCGAACTCAGGCGAGCCCCTTCCTGACGGCCACCGTCCTCCGGGACGCGCCGTCGAGGCGATTCGTGCGTTTTCAACGAAATCCCGTCGTGACGCGCGCGTGTTGAACTCAGAAAGTGCGCTCCGTCACAGCGACTTCGCGCGCGTTTTCCCGGAGATCCGACCGTTGGATCGGCGATTTCTTCGCTCCGTCGCAATCTCGGTATATCCACCTTCATCCCTGTCAAATTTTTGTCCGTTAATTTTATCGTTTGATACATGAAAATCGGCCACCAAGTTGACCGTTTAAATTGTATTAAATTTGGACAGTTTCGTGGGGCCAACTTCGTCAGCTTTTATATCCTCCACCGCAGCTCCGTTTGGCGTGCTACCAGTTCTGGTGCGAAGCTGGTATAACCCTCTTCCTGCCCCCTTTAGATTTCATTTCAGTTTGAGCTTGTTTGATTGGTTGAATTCGACGCCAAAGTTGGCCGTCCGAATTCGTAATTTCCAACTTGTAAAATTCCATTTTTGAACACGGGACTCCAGATTTCATTTCTGACACCACCATTAGACTTGTGGCGTCGTTCTGGCATGTTTTCATATAAAATTTGTTAGATTTGGAGAACGTGAGCCCGGGCACGCATTTCGGTGCAAAGCGGGTCCCACTTTCTGGGTCAACGGGACTTTTTGACGCCGGCTCATCGGAATCCAATTCCGGATATACCGTTGAGTTCGTATCGTCATTCTGGACTCGTTGACATATAATTTGCTAGGTTTTGGTGGACATTGGGTCTGGCACGCATTTCGGTGCAAGTTGGATACCAATGTCCGGGCCAACGGGTCATTTTGAGATCGGCTCATCGGAATCCAATTCCGGAAATACCGTTGAGCTCGTATCGTCATTCTGGACTCGTTGACAGGTAGTTTGCTGAGTTTTGAGGACTTTGGCTCTGGCACGCATTTCCGTGCAAACCGGAATTTCCAAGTTTTGGTCAACGGGCCAAATTGAGATCGGGTCAACGAAATCCAGTTCTGGAGATACCGTTGGGTTCGTATCGACATTCTGGTTGCGTGGACATATAATTTGTTATATTTTGTAGACTTGTTTTCTTGCACGTATTTCGGTGCAAAACGGCTCCGACACGGACACCGTTTTGACCCGAAATTACCTTTTGCCCTTGTGTCCAAATTGGACCGTTGGGTAGGCTATCCTAGCTAATTTGACCATTCTGGACACGTTGGCGATGTTCATTTCATCGTCCGACAATGTTTGTTGATAGTTTCTCTGAGTTTAACCTTTCTAATAATTAATTAATAATTAATTCATATAATGTTTGTATTTCGAGATTAGTACAACGAAACTGAGCTCAGTCAATTCCAGTGATCTCACATCGCTAAAATTGACAAGATGGGCACGTGGATCACTGTAATAAGATTATCAACCTTACCATTGATATTCCTATCTCGATTTACGTGTCGTAAGTTTCGACGTACGAATAACGAAGTATACTTTATATTTTCAATAATTAGACTAGATTGACCCTGTTTGACCAAAGTTGATCAGTTGACCCAAAGTCAACTGTGAGTCAATGCTTGACCTAGTTTGACTAAATTATTGACCGGAGTTGACCTAGAGTTAATTTAACTTAGAAGAACCTAGAATAATATAGATTTCTTGTAGAAATTCATTTAATATAACTTGAACACTTTGTAACCTGTGTTGCTTTAAATAGGACTCTGTGGCTTCAGTTGGACCCTCTATACTTATCAGCTCAGGACCACAGGCGAGTACATTTACTGATAGTTTTCATTGTCTTGATATCTACTATATCCGATTAAGTCGTAGTGTCTTACTTGATTCTCGACACGATAGTTTACGGACTAGTATTAACGGATTCTGGTCATGAGATGTCATTCCTGGATCTCTTGGGATATTGGTACTTGCTTGGTCTTGATTCTTGTACTGTATTGACGCCGATTACATAAGAGGATTAGCTCCCCTCTTAGGGAATCCCGCGTCATGACGTGCCATGACCAGATCCATTTATACTATTCGGGGAAAAATGGGGGAATTATTGGGTGTATGTGATCAAATCCTCATGTAACTATATTTTGCTAGCGTCACCCTCACTCCACGTAGGGTGTCGCAGATACCTCACCACCGGTTATCCAGGTTGGGCGGCATGATTCTCCGTTGACGTTCACCGCGGATTGCCGTGCCAAGTGGATAACTTGGCCCTACTACCTATTAGCCGATCACATATCACTCTAATAATTCAAACCACTTTTACTTTATTTGTCATGTCTTATATTCCAGCTTCAGCTTTACTTACTGTACTTTCACCCTGCTATGATTCATTTCTCATATGCTCTACCTGCTTTTATACCGTACTTGATTATGGGACTAGGTTCTATTCGGAAGAAGGGTTACAACCCCGGTCCTTGTTTGGTTTAAGGGTTGTAACTCGGCTTTCGAATGGTTCCCAAGTCGCCTTTACTCTTTGTCTTGTATTTCATTATTACTGTTTCTTATAGTATTTCTCAATTCACATGGAACTGCTGTTGGTGTTTTGTACTTGCTCATTTTCCTGACAGGATACGTTGACAAATTTTACAGATGCTTGGGATTGCCTGCTAGCCTAGAGGAGACCATTAGAGGTTGTTTAGATAGCTTTTTCTTAGTTGTTTGGAGATGTATTATTTTATGGATTACTGTATTTCAGTTTTGAGATGTATTCTGAGTTTGTATCTTAGACACTTAGATTTCTCTCTGTTGTACCTCTTTTGGATTTCATGTTTTATCTATCTTCCTTTATGCTCTACCCTAGATGTGATTGAGTATGTATCTGCTATGTCACCCCCATTCGGGGAGTATAAACTGTTAGTCTTATACTATTAGATGCATTGAGACCTAGGACAGCGTTCTACCGCCGACACTGCGGCGTAGGCTGGGCGTTGTTACGTTCTCGTGCCCTGATTCTAGGGTGCGGGTCGTGACACCACCGAAGTCAAGTGTACATGACCGCAACATATCTTCAAGAGTCTGGATCGTTCGTTCTGACTGACCATCTGTCTGCGGGTGATAAGCTGAACTGAACTTGAGACGAGTCCCCAAACTTTTCTGAAGACTCTGCCAAAAGTGCGATGTGAATCTCAAATCTCTGTCAGATACAATACTGACCGACATTCCATACAATCTGACAATCTGCCTAAGGTACATCTCTACAAGCTGATCTGTCGACTGACCGATTCTGAAAGGGATAAAATAAGCTACCTTGGTGAGTCTATCGACTATAACCCAGATGGCATCTCTCCCTACTGGGGATCTAGGTAACCCAGTTACAAAATCCATGGTAATGTGCTCCCATTTCTATTCTGGGATCGGTAAGGTTGAAGAAGTCCATTCGGTCTTTGATGTTCATCTTTAACTTGTTGGCAAACTAAACATTGAGAGACAAACCGGGCTATCTTCCTCTTCATGCCATTCCACCAAAAATGCTGTCGGATATCACGATACATCTTCGTACCGCCCAGATAAATCGAATACTGAGAACTGTGAGCTTCTGTCATGACCTCATGTCTGATATCACCACTAGGTACACAAAGACGCCTCCTATGTCGAAGTGTACCATCCTTATGGATACATAATTCTGGTCTCTGCCCTGCTACATATTCTTTTCTAAGCCGCTGAATCTTAGAATTCGCGGACTGAGCCAACTTGATCCTCTCAACTATACCGGACTGAACTTGCATACTGGCCATCAATGCTACATTGGTAGAAAGGACAACTTCTATACCCATCTTCTGAAGGTCTGCTAACAACTCTGGTTGTGCTGTTAGAAAATAAGCTTCGGCTCTCCTGCTCAATGCATCTGCAACAACGTTGCCTTCCTAGGATGATACTGCAGGTTGATATCATAATCCACAAGTAGCTCTAGCTATCTTCTCTGACGCTTGTTAAGATCTTTCTGGGTAAACACATACTTCAGGCTCTTGTGGTCGGTGAAAATCTTCACCCTATCTCCGTATAAGTAATGTTTCCAAATCTTAAGTGCAAACACTACTGCTGCCAGCTCCAAGTCGTGGGTCGGGTCTTTCATGATCACGAAGTTGACGTGACGCATAAGCTATTACCTTCCCATGCTGCATCAAAACACATCCTAAACCTCTGCCTGAAGCATCACAATACACTGAAAATCCCTCGGTCCCATCTGGAAGCGTAAGAATGGGTACCGTCATCAAGCCTCGCTTCAACTTCTCAAAAGAATCCTGACATTCTGCTATCCAAGAAAACTGTACATCCTTGTAGGTCAACTGGGTCATAGGTGCTGAAATCCGTGTAAAGTCTGAAATAAATCGTCGGTAGTAGGCAGCCGAGCCAAGAAAACTGCGAACTTCTGCAACTGTGCTGGATACTGGTCACGTCTCAATATCTAAGATCTTCTGGGGATCCACTTCTACTCCATCTCTGGTGATGATATGACCCAAATAGGAAATACGATCGAGCCAAAACTCACATTTACTGAACTTTGCATACAACCGGTGCTCTCTGAGAATCTGGAGGACAACTCTGAGATGCTGCTCATGCTCCGCTTCACTCTTGCTGTAGACCAGGATGTCGTCTATGAACACAATCACAAACTGATCCAAATAAGGCATGAAGATACGATTCATGAGTTCCATGAATACAGCCGGCGCATTGGTTGCTCCAAAGGGTATAACAAGGAACTCCCTATGCCCATACCTGGATCTAAATGCTGTCTTTGGGATGTCATGCTCTCTGACTCTGATCTGGTGATATCCTGACCGCAAGTCAATCTTCGAAAATACGGACGCCCCTTTGAGTTGATCAAACAAGTCATCTATCCTCGGGAGAGGGTATCTGTTCTTGATTGTTACTGAGTTCAAGGTACGATAGTCAACACATAATCTGGACGTACCATCCTTCTTTTTCACAAGAAGCATCGGGGCTCCCCAAGGCGATCCACTGGCACGGATGAATCCCTTGGTCCTAAGTTCTTCAATCATCTTATACAAGATTTCCAATTCTGATGGTGCCATCCGGTAGACTCTCTCTGACATTGGTGCTGCTCCAGGGATCAAGTCTATGGTGAACTCGATCTCTCTCTCTCTGGTGGCATATCTGGAAGCTCCTCGGAGAAAATATCGAAAAATCCTTCTACAACTCTGGGAAACTGAACTGCCGCTGCAACTGCCATCCGAAATACTGGAGGAGAAGGTTCTATACCGCCTCGGAAGAATAAAAACTCTGGCTCACCAGGAATACTAAAAATAATCCTGCCGATATGGCAATCTATTCTAGCATACTGGTCCCTCAACCAATCCATCCCTAAGACCACATCATAATCGGCCATCGGAAATTCTATCAACCTAGCGGAAAACTCACTACCGCTAACTACGATCCGACACGAAGAAAACACTCTATCTAATCCCACAAGTCCGTTACCAGTAAGTATATTGAGCCTTACTGATAATGACTCGGGATCAAGTCCTATCCGTGTCGTGAATCGTGTAGACATAAATGAATGTGATACACCAGAATCAAATAACGCTGATGCTGGAAAGGAGTTAACGAGAATAGTACCTGCCACTACCTCACCTGATGCTAACTCCTCCTCCACGGTCAAAGCCATCACTTGACCTTGCCCTCTGGGTGCTGGTCCCCTCTGCTGGAAACCTCTCTGGCGGTTCTGGGTCTGAGCTTGGACTTGCGCATACTGCTGGGGTTCTGCTGCTGAAAGGCTTGGGTCTGAGGCGGCAAGGGCCTCGAAAATGGGTACTGTTGTTGCTGCTGAACTGGTACTGGGGCTGGCCCCCTAACCGAGGGACTAGAAAAGGTTGATGAAGAGGAACTTCCCCTATTCGGGCAGTTCCCCACCCCGTGGTCTGGTTTTCCACAAGCCAAGCACAAACCCTGTGCTCTGCGATACTCTGATACTACATGCTCTGGCTTCCCACTGTAATGCCTGTGGTCCGTATTACGTATTTCTGGAATACGTGTACGTATTTTATTCTGTATTGCATAATTCCTTGTTTAGCTTGCATCTTAGCTTGGTTATTTCTTGGCTTGGTTCGGCTTGGCTCGGTTTTCTTTGGTTCAATATGAACCAATGTGAACCCCCTACCTACCACCACCATTTGTATTTATTAATCTATTCTCTCTATTCTCTCTCTTCATTAATCATCATCTTCTTCTCCATTACTTCCTTACCTACCAGAGAGAGGAGAGAGAGGTCTAGGCAAGTGCAACTTGCTTCATGGAGGAACTCTGATTTTATTGCTCCATTCTCTTCTTTACTATATTATAAAACACTTTAGTACTTGGCTTTTCTAATTTCCATGGCTAAATTCTTGTAGATCTAAGTTTGCATTATTTTTTGATCTCTTGGGTTTTGATCTACTAAATCTTGTTATTTTCGAGTTTTGATGGTTCCATGTTGTAGAGAATTTCGTTCTACCCCATTTTGACCTATGGAAGTTTGGATTTAGGCTCCGGATGATGGAGTTATGGAGCTTGAGGACTTGGCTCTCATGGTGTTCTTCTTCTCTGAAATTTTGGAGAAGAAGAACAGTGTTTGACTTGACCGCATGAATATTCACGCGGCAAGTGTTCTATCCAGCCGCATGACTGGAAGTTCTTGAGCCGCATGAGAGTCGGACTCACTTAGCCGCATAACTCGCTCAATTTCCAGTTACATAAGTTCTGAACTCTGCAGCCGCATGCGCCATTTCCGCTGGCCGCATGAGACTTGCTTGACCCAGCCGCATGAGGACTTCACCCTGAGCCGCATGAACTCAACACTCGCGAGCCGCATATGCACACTTGCTCCCAGCCGCATAGGCATTACTCCCCGCAGCCGCATGAGTACTCTTCCCTTCTGAGCCGCATATGGTTTCCCTCCCCCGCAGCCGTATGGGTTGCTTCTTCTCGAGCCGCATGGAACCACACTTCCCCCCCCCGGCCGCATGTACCTGATTGGCCAGCTAGCCGTATGAGACCCATTTCCCCAGCCGCATGAGTTTCCTATATTCCTGACTGCATGCGCCCCCTTGTCTTAGCCGCATGGTATCCAGTGACCCTGGCCGCATGCGCTCTTCTAATTGGGCCGCATGAGTCTACCCTTTCCTGACCGTATATGACTTAGCCGCATGGCTCTTCTATAGCCCTGAATATTGATATTTTATTAGATATTTTACGTCCATTTTATATCCTTATGCCTTTTGTCATGAACTTGATAATCATGGATTTGTTTAATATGTTTGGAAATGGTACCTGAGCATGACATGATAGTGACCCGTAGTGGTGCACTTTTGACAAGAAAACATGACATGACCTGATAGTGGCCCGTCGTGGCGTACTCCTGACAAGAACACTTGACATGATAAACCTGACATGATATATCTGATAAGCTGTTGCGACGGCTACCTGACATGACATGACCTGTATAATAACATGGACACCGTGGGCGATTGTGCTTGTACAAATAATCCAGTCCTGTCTTGCATCATGTCTAGGAGGGGACTCCTGAGTACCACGGTCAGGAGTACCTACTAAAATGGACTAAGGCTAATGACTAGATTAATACAGTAGTCATGAAGAGATCTCCCAGCTACAGGCAATCCCGTTACCTGGGCGCACTTGGGATCTGTAGCCTGCCGTCGAGAGGGCACATTTCCAGCACACTGTCATGTGTTGCATCCTTCAAGCTACTTAAGGGTACATGCGTTTCCTGGACGATGTACCCACCTGAATTCAACCCTAATCTTTCGACCTGGGTAACCTGGATGGTCTGCAGGGCTTGTGGCTGTGGAGTAATCTCACTGCATCTTGCTAGTAATTAGGCATGTGATAACCCTAGTTAGTTAAAGTATTAAGCCGTAATTCTTGCTTGGCCGTGATATGATTGAATGGAGTCTAACCTGTCTAGTCTTGTCCTGATCCTGTTCCAGATTACTGCATGACCAGAATGCTTGTATTTATTTTACCGATAAATGGTGAGAATTCCAAGTTCTGTTCAGACGAAGGGTTACAACCCCGGTCCTTGTTTGGTTTACGGGTTGTAACCTGGTTATCTGAATAGTTTCATGGTTATCTCGTCGTATATCATCATGATGTATTTTCTTTACTTCCAGTTCTTACTTTTATTTATACTCTTGTGCTGATTGCTGGTTTTAGTTCCTAATTGAAGCTTCCTTTGTGACACTTGCTCTTTCTGGGATCTGATCCAGCTGGTTTTGTATGGCCAGATTTCGGAGCAGCTCCAGAGGATCTACCGACCTTCCAGCCAGATGGTGGCCACTAGACGGAACCCTGGCAATGAGTGGGTTTATTTTTGATCTTCCACTTTATTGTAAAAATATTCTTTTGAGGCGTTTAGCCGACGAGCACCTGTTTAGCTCGATTGCACTTACTTACTGTCTGCCTACGGGCTGTAACATGATTGACAGATCCTAGGGTTGATCATGTATGACTAAACTCTTGCTAGTCCTCACATTTTGTAACGACTAGCTTCATGATCAGCTGAATATATAATATTTGGGACGTCTTATTATTGTATATTTAATGATCATACATCTTGTAACATTTACTTACTTGCTTGTGATTGAGACACTAGGCTTGTTCATGACCATAGGAGACTGTTGGCTTGTAGTAAACCCTCATGTATCTAGACAGCCGTGACCGTATAGCGAGATGGAATCCATTTCAATATACGTAGCTGGCTATGTCTGCCCCCGCTCTCCAGTATTCTGGTTCTGGGGCGTGACACCCACAATGAGTGCAACTCATGGCGGAAGACTGCTTCTGCTGCTGCTGGGGATACGCCGGGGTCGAATGCTGAGTCGACGTAACGGAAGCCGCTTGCCTCGGAGCTCCAATAGTCAAATTTCTAGCAGTCGGGGTTGGTGCTGAAGACTGGTTCATCTGGCCGTGAGACCGCTTCCGACTCCCATCCGGTCCACAATCCTCTGGGAGGTATACTCATGCCTCCTGGCTTCTCTCAATACTGCATCGAAAGTCTGATGCTCGAAATGCTCCACCGCTAGTAATCTCCAGGTGGAGTCCCTGTTGGAACCGCTAAGCTCTATTGAACTTGGTCGCCACCAAGGTGGTAGCAAACCGACTAAGCCTGAAAACTCGGTCGTATATCCATCAACCGTCCTGCCATCTGCTTCAAATTAGTGAACCTCGTCTGTAGATCATACCGAGCTACAACGTCAAAGTACTTGGTCTGAAATCTCTCACGGAATACTGTCCAGGCAATAGGTGCCACCAATCCAACGGCCTGCGCCGCCCACCAGCTGCGGGCTAGATCCAATAACTGCAGGTGCACCACGGCCACCTTCTCGTCTTCTGGGGTCCTGGCTGCTTATAGAATAACTTCAGTATCATGCAGCCAAGCGTCTGCGGCAATAGCATCTTCGCTACCATCGAAGAAGGGAGGGTTCAAGCGCTTGAAGCTGTTGGCCGCACTGTTACCTTGATGAGCACCTCTGTTCAAAGCATTTTGTACTGTCTGGTGCAATGCATCACCTAGACGATCCTGTGATGCAAGCAACTCCCTGATGAGTCCAACCAAGACTCCATCATCCTGCCTCGTAGGCTGGGCTGGCTGTACTGGGGTTTCTGGATCTCCGGGAAGCATGACTCGGAAAGCTGCTCCTGAGTGCTGAGCTTGATCCTCTTGTTGCGGGAGTACTCGTTGAGCTCCTTCCGGCTGATTGGCAGGACCAGGAGCAATGCCGCTGAAGAAGACGACACAGGGAACAATAAGAAAGGACCAGGACAGATCAAAGATACAAGCATGTGATCAGGTCAAGATTTCAGGAGTTTAGAGGATACGAGCAGAGATCAAGGGCGAGTGCTGATTGAGACATCTATTCAGTAAATCCTCACATATCTTGATTCACAAGACCTGCATGGGCTACCACTTAAACCGTGTCACGCCCCACAAACCAGAATACTGGAGAGCGGGGGTAGACACAGCCAGCTACGTATATTGAAGTGCAACCCACCTCGCTATATGGTCACGGCAGTCTATATACTTAACTACAAGCCATCAGTCTCTTATGGTCATGAACAAGCCTATTGTCTCAATAATAGCAATTACAAGATGTTAGAGCACCAAATTTACAATAGTAAGGCGTCCCATACATTACATATTTGGATGATCATGAAGCTAGTCATACAAAATGTGAAGACTAGCAAGAGTTTCAGTCATACATGATCAACCCTAGGATTTGTCATTCATGTTACAGCCCGTAGGCAGACAGTAAGTAAAGTTGCAAACGAGCTAACACTTGCTCGACGGCTAAACGTCTCAAAAGAATAAGTTTACAATAGAGTGGGAGAGCAAAATTAAAACCCACTCGTTGCCAAGGTTACGCTTGGTGGTCACCATCTGGCTAGAAAGTATGGAGATCCTCTGGAGCTGCTCCGGTATCTGGCCATACAAAACCAGCTGGGTCAGATCCCAGAAAGAGTAAGTGCCACAAAGAAGGCTTCACATAAGAACTAAAACCAGCATATCAGAAACATAAAATAAGAAAGAACATAATGAGACATGAAATCTAAATAGAGCAATAATTGTCATGTGGATAAAGAATCATTCTGATCAGTTATTGATAAGTACAAATAACCAATCATGTTCCGAAGTCGCCAGGTACTGGAACAAGACAAGACTTGCATTGGTTAGACTCCATCCATCATTCACGACCAAGAAATAAGTACGGCTTGATACTTTAACTAACTAGGGTTATCACAGGCCTAGTTACTATCAAGATGCACTGAGATTATTCCACAGCCACAAGCCCTGCAGACCATCCAGGTTATCCGGATGTAATTAGGGGTTGAGTTCATGTGGGTACATCGTCCAGGAAACACATGTACCCTTAAGTAGCTTGAAGGATGCAACACATGACAGTGTGCTGAAAACGTGCCCTACTCGACGACAGGCTACAGATCTCAGGATGAGGCGTCCAGATAACGGGATTGCCTGTAGCTAGGAAATCTCTTAATGACTATTGGATTATTCTAGTTATTAGCCTTAGTCAGTTTAAGTAGGTACCCCTGACCGTGGTACTCAGGGATCATTGCCCTAGACATGATGCAAGACAGTACTAGTTCATTTGTACAAACACAATCATCCACGGTGTCCAGGTCATTCATTCTTGTCATGCCATGCTAGCCGTCACAACAGCCTTCAATAGTTCCCATCATGCTTACTAATCATGTCTTGTCATGTCATGTCATACCAGTTACTTATCATACCATGCCATGTTCAATTATTGGTCCAGTCACATCAATCAATTCATAGTTATCGAGCTCATGACAAGAGGTACAAGAACAATAAAGCAAACGGGTGCGTATAGGGGCTCAAAGCCTCTGCGCGAGAGAAACTACGCTAGGCTAAGGGCCCCGAGCGTAAAAATGGCTCTACGCGGGCAAGAATAAGGCAAGGTAGCTCTACGCGAGCAAGGCTACGCGCGAGCAAGACTCTACGCGAGCAAGCACACCACGCTAGCGGGCTCTACGCGAGCGGGACTCGAGCGAGGCTCTACGCTAGCGGGTGTAGCCCCTGCGTAGAGTTCGAATGAACTCGACGTAGAAGAGACTACGCCGGCACGCAACGCGTGAGCGTAAAGGGGGACACTACGCAGACACGTTAAAACGTGTGCGTAAAAGGGGGAAAGGCTACGCTGGCACGTAAAACGTAGGCGTAAAGGAAAGTCACTACGCAAGCACGTATGAACGTGTGCGTAAAGGGCTCGTCTTCTCCCCAAGGCCGAGACAAGCAGCCGTGGGACTCAAAAAATTCAAGAAACTCCAACACGGCCAAGACTTGATGAAGTCCAGCCGTTCAAAAGCCAAACTTGCGTAAAATCGAAACTCCCACCACATGGAACTTCTCCATTTCGAAAACGGCCAAGTTTTGGAAGAACAAAACTATGAGGATCAAAATACTAAAAATCTAGATCTACGAAAATTCATGCACCAAAATAGAAATCTTCAAGTTCTATAGTAGTTAAGAATCATGCTAAGAAGCCATTGGAACCATCAAAATGGGTTCTCAAGTGGAAGTAAGTTGTACTTGCCTACTGGGGTGGTCGGTGGAGAAAGGAAGAAGAAGAAGAGAGTAGTAATAAGAAATGAATGCGGAGAGAGAAGGGTTGTTGGGTTAATAAATGAGGGATGGGGGTAGGTAGGGGTTTGCATACTAACCCAAACCAAGCCAAACCAGCCGAACCCAACCGAACCCGATGCATGCCCAAGCCAGAATAGACCATACGAGCCATGAAATGCCAACTAACCCAGGCCAATGCAAAAACCCAAGACTAGCCAGTCAGGATGTAACGACCCGCTCCGCCCTAGCGGAACGCCGATTCAAACGGCAAGTGCAACGACTTGAACGAGCCGTCGAGCCAAAGAGTTGGCATCGACCTGATGAAGAATCGATGCAAGGCTTACATTGGCCCGTCAAGATAAATCCAGACTTAGACTTTCAAAGGCGCGCTCGGAGTATCGCTCGGCCGATGTGAACATCACTAAGGTGGGTGGCTCCGATGAACCCGTCTTTGCTTAACCTAGACACATGACAATGCGGACACTATCACGAGAATCGCTAGGCGATAACCACGCGCATGCTAATAAATGACTCAACGCACCTAGCTAAGGGAATAATCCCATCTTGCATGCTTGTATAGAATATGGAAAGAAATATAGAAAATATGAGAACTCTCGCACCGCGCTCCACCCTCGTGCTACGGCACAAGCTTACGTTCAAGTCCCTTATGCGTTCGAACAATCAAACAATGAATGTGTTACAACAATGAAACGGGAAGACTATCGACATAGTCATTCCGAGTAGAGTTAGCAACATTGAAAGACTATGGGACCGATGGATCGCCAAGGCGACTCCCGTACGAGGAGTTGCAAAATGTATGAATGAATGAATGAACGAATAAGTGAATGAATGAATCAACGAATGAAAGAATAAATACGTGAATGAATCGATGAACAAACGGACAAGTGAAAGAAAGAAAAGAAAGAATAAATGAAAGATAAAAAAAGAAAGAATGGTTAGCGACAGGTATGACGGGCACGTGCAACGAGGCTCGCTACCCGCGCTGCACGAACGCCAACCTGGTCGATAATGCATTATGGCTAAGGGTTAGCCTACGGCTCGGAGATAGCCGTTAAGTTAAAATGATAAGATAATACGAAATGGTCGTGGACAAACAGCACGGGCGTTGTGTGGAGTATACCGTGGCCGTGTAGTTGAAGGATTCTGCGGCACGGGCGTTGTGTGGAGCATACCGTGGCCGGCCTAGGCGGAATCAAAAACGGGGCTTACGGGCTGCCTGGGTGCGGGCTTGGGCACCGGGAGACGTAAGTGCAGGGTATTTCAAGAGACTTAACGGGGTGTACCAGCCATCACCCTACGCTAAGTTGAGAAATACCAAGGGGAAATGTCCAAAATGGCTTGTTATGCCAGCGACCGGTGCATATAGATTAAGTAGACTTTGCTGGTGGCTATCCACGTGCGAGTCTTTGCATTGAAATCAAAGTAGTCTAAGTTAAATGAACCAGTGCCTCCTGAATATGCTTGAAATGTAACACACCAAGTGAATAAAGAGTAATTCATGTAAAATGAGTTAGAGAACGTGCCTACGACATTCTAGGACCCGAGGCAGGGACACGCTCTTGATATTAAAAGTTTACATGAGACACGTGAAGTTATTCCTTATGAATTGTTGACTAACTTGGTTTACTTTGGACAGGGAAGGCCGGACGGTAAGTATGGATAAGTCGTGCATGTATTCCCATACGACACTTGAATTCAGCAACACGAGATAGGTCATGATATGTGCCATAAAATTGACCCTAAGGCAAGATTAGAAAGACAATGAAAGATAGAGATGCACAAAAGTAAATGGAACGTGTTTGGTAATGATAGCATTGTGGGCGAGCTAGCCTCCCCACCAGTGCATAACAATGTACTAATAACCCCACAGTCTGCTTGCAAGAAGCAGGAAAAGTCGGCGGTGCGGAGCTTCCCTCGAACGTGCTAAGGCGCGGAGCTATCTCTCGAGCCTTGGAGCGTTGTAAGGAGCTGGAGCACTATATACAGGACATAATGTATTGGAACATCGCCATGAATCATTCCATCTTGTAAGCCACTTGGCACGCCTTTTATGTTTCAGAGAGAGAGAGAGAGAGAGCTTGAGCGACTTGTAATATCGGCCTAGTACCGCTTGTAAACTGCTTGAATATCAATAAAGAGTTCGAATTCGCTTCTACTTATGTTCATTTACTTTCCGCTGCAATGGGGACACTCTGTGCGACTCTGTGGCCTAGCTCAAATCGGCCGTTTCTGGACTTGGCCTTGCACGGGCGCAACCTGGGCCCGTGCGGCATCACGCCTTAGCGAGGACGATCGCTTCTACGGGAGCGGGGCATGACAGATTGGTATCAGAGCACGGCTTTACGTCCTTGGACTTCATTTCGATTTTTTTAGTTTTAAAAGCTCGGTTTTGAAACAAAAGAAGTGTACGCTCTCTCTCATTGTGCCTTGGGATGTTCCATACAATAAGTCTACTATTTTCAAAAGCTCGGACAAGTACTCGGTTGAACAGGATCGATAGGCGACGACCTTTGTGCCGAACGATATTAAACATGACTCGATAGAGAACACATACTAAGTAAAGTCGCGTGCGTGCCCAAATAGTCCTACGTCGACATTAGCAATTGAGCATGCAAACTTGAATATAGTTCACACGGGATGGTTATGCGGCACAACTTAGTCCGCGTGTTGCGTACCTCGACTTCTGGTGCATTCGAGTTACGAGCGATATCAAGTACCGTTCGGTCGAGAACGGAGATACACTTAAAGTTTATATCGATAGGAACACTATCAAACTTACGCTTAGGCGTGCACGAAAGATTGGCTTGGATTTTGAGAATTAGTGTGAACGACTTAGTACGTCGAGGCGACGTGAGCGATTACGCTAGAGATTCGTCGAACGAATCTGGAGGATGTCTTAGCGCATGACGCGAACGTGATTGAGGACTAGATCGTATGGCTTGAATCCGAGTGGTGTATGTGATAGGTTCAGAGAAGAATAAGAATGAGTGTCGATGACTACTCGAGTGGTTTGAACCCTGAATGGTGTATGGACGTCATAGAAATTGTTCGAGCGAGACTAAAGGATTTGCGGATCGTACGAGTATGTCGGCAAGCGATGCAATCACGCAAAGCCTTAGAACGTGTCACGCTTAGTTGGCCGTGACTTCAAAAGCCCCGAACGAGATGTCGCTGGACAACTTGTCAATGGGCAACGCGAGTTAGAAAATGGTTCAGAATGATGAATGAAAATGAATGTTCTTGATCGAGGAAACTTAGAGGATCGTGCGTACGATTTTGGATTGATTCAAACGAATTGTGACTTGAGTTTGAACGACGATCTTGAAACTAGCTCGAGGAATAGCGATCGAACTTGATCTTGGATTAAATCGAATAGAATTGTGGTATATCCAGTTCGGACAATAGCATCAGTCGTACGACTCGAAATCGGTTGTAAAGGAAGATCATCAGGTTACGCATATCGTCGATGGTATTGAGGCGTATCAAAGATCGATATGCGATAACTCGAGGGTACTCTGACTCGACGAATGACGATCGTACAAATATCATTGTTCCGTTGGATGCTATACTCGGGATATTAAAAATGTGTGTGTCGAGGAAAAGATAGACTTGGCTCGAGGACTTTCTAGTTGAACGCATGACGGTCAGACTGTCGAATTGATTTGGCTTGGATGAAATAGAGAATGCTTGGATTTACTTCGTTGACAACCACAACGTTGACGTTCTTCTCTTATGCGAGCGCAACTCCAGCCTCGCACATACGTCGTGCCGGATTAGGATGATCACTCCACGTGAGCGCTGGTATGGTGATTCATACAGCGGGAGTGATTGAACTTGGATGGCGTGGCAATTTGATAGCTTCGACTTGTGGTTTGACGCGAAGGTAAACTCGAGAATGAATCAGTATGTGTGATGATTGAACTTGAGGATTGAGTAGGTCCAATCCGCGTATCGAGAATGAGTTAGTCTAACCTTAAATAAGAGTTACGCCCCGATGAGAATGATTATTCCACGGGAGCGTTGCATGGTGATTCATGAACCACCGTGGATGATCGGACTCACGTGAGATTGGGACGCAATGTATTGTCGAGCTGGATGACCTCGTGATCGAATACATGAATTGGTTAGAATGGATATGTAAAGTATGTCGATTGGGTGATTTAATGGATTCGAATATGCACAACGAATACGTTGATGCGAATAGGTGATTGTGCTCGATGTTTAGAAATCTGAGTGACGCAAGCTTGGGTAGAAAACTCCCGTACTACCGACTTTGGTTTGACCCTAGGATTGGGGTCAGTGTTGGTATTATTGTTGGAGAACTATGATTCCAATCCTGACATTGACTTAGCCTTGAGAAATGGCCTAGCGGTTAGGCGAGACGCCCCTGTTTCAAGTGTTAGCAATCGAAAGATTGATCTTGAGGATTGGCATGGATGGATAGCATGAATCACGAATATAGGAAACCCTACTCACGAGATTCGGCTGACGTGCATATATTTCAGGGACGCCGGAGTATGTGCACGATGCGACTCGAGTGAAAATGACGAATTTTCTATCACGCGGTTTGGTGAATGCATATATTTTGGGGACGCCTGGAATGCGTGCACGATCCAACCAAGTGACACATTGAATTCCAAACGAGACTTGAGGAATGGAAGAGTGTCGAAGATCTTAAAATTGTGTTAAATAAGGGATCGATACTAGTACGAGCGTGGCTCGGAATCCAAGAAACGTGTGAGCGGAGTATGCGTAAACGACAACGAGATTGGCCCTAAACAAGTGAATGATATGGAATCGATATCGTGAAAGTAAAAGTTGGTATAACGAGTTGAACCATTGATAGGAAGATATGCTCGACGATAGTGCAATACTTAGTCTTGAATCAGGACAAAAATTACTTAGACTTGGTCGACCCCGCTAAGAAGAAATCATACTGATTTCGTGGACAAAAACGTTTGAGAAGCGAATCGGGTCATCTCAATGACCGAGAGAAACAAAAGTGAGTTTGCCTCAGCCTACGACCCTCGTATTTGATGAATTATAACGTGCCTCGTGAAACCATTTTCGTCCCATGACACGGAGAAATAGCAACAAGACGAAGAAACACTTGAATTGAATAAGTACAATCAACTCTAAAATAAATGAAAGGCTATTCAATAAAATCGACCAAACGTGTGCGACACGGAACTTAGAAGGATATCGAGTATAGTTCGATGTCATCGAACGATAGAGCCGTTCGATAGACTTGTCTAAGAAACACGACGACACAAGTTAAAGAATGGTAGGATGACCTGCAATCAGGAAGTCTCGAGGACGAGACTTATTTTGAGTGGTGTATTATGTAACGACCCGCTCCGCCCTAGCGGAATGCCGATTCAAACGGCAAGTGCAACGACTCGAATGAGCCGTCGAGCCGAAGAGTTGGCATCGACCTGATGAAGAATCGATGCAAGGCTTACATTGGACCGTCAAGATGAATCCAGACTTAGACTTTCAAAGGTGCGCTCGGAGTATCGCTCGGCCGATGCGAACATCGCTAAGGTGGGTGGCTCCGATGAACCCGTCTTTGCTTAGCCTAGACACATAACAATGCGGACACTATCACGAGAATCGCTAGGCGATAACCACGCGCATGCTAATAAATGACTCAACGCACCCATCTAAGGGAATAATCCCATCTTGCATGCTTGTATAGAATATGGAAAGAAATATGGAAAATATGAGAACTCTCGCACCGCGCTCCACGCTCGTGCTACGGCACAAGCTTACATTAAAGTCCCTTATGCGTTCGAACAATCAAACAATGAATGGATTACAACAATAAAACGGGAAGACTATCGACATAGTCATTCTGAGTAGAGTTAGCAACATTGAAAGACTATGGGACCGATGGGTCGCCAAGACGACTCCCGCACGAGGAGTTGCAAAATATATGAATGAATGAATGAACGAATAAGTGAATGAATGAATCAACGAATGAAAGAATGAATACGTGAATGAATCGATGAACAAACGGACAAGTGAAAGAAAGAAAAGAAAGAATGAATGAAAGATAAGAAAAGAAAGAATGGTTAGCGACACGTGTGACGGACACGTGCAACGGGGCTCGCTAACCGCGCTGCACGATGCCAACCTGGTCGATAATGCATTATGGCTAAGGGTTAGCCTACGGCTCGGAGATAGCCGTTAAGTTAAAATGACAAGATAATACGAAATGGTCGTGGACAAACGGCACGGGCGTTGTGTGGAGTATACCGTGGCCGGCCTAGGCGGAATCAAAAGCGGGGCTTACGGGCTGCCTGGGTGCGGGCTTGGGCACCGGGAGACGTAAGTGCAGGGTATTTCAAGAGACTTAACGGGGTGTACCAGCCATCACCCTACGCTAAGTTGAGAAATACCAAGGGGAAATGTCCAAAATGGCTTGTCATGCCAGCGACCGGTGCATATAGATTAAGTGGACTTTGCTGGTGGCTATCCACGTGCGAGTCTTTGCATTAAAATCAAAGTAGTCTAAGTTAAATGAACCAGTGCCTCCCGAATATGCTTGAAATGTAACACACCAAGTGAATAAAGAGTAATTCATGTAAAATGAGTTAGAGAACGTGCCTACGACATTCTAGGACCCGAGGCAGGGACACGCTCTTGATATCGAAAGTTTACATGAGACACGTGAAGTTATTCCTTATGAATTGTTGACTAACTTGGTTTACTTTGGACAGGGAAGGCCGGACGGTAAGTATGGGTAAGTCGTGCATGTATTCCCATGCGACATTTGAATTCAGCAACACGAGATAGGTCATGATATGTGCCATGAAATTGATCCTAAGGCAAGATTAGAAAGACAATAAATGATAGAGATGCACAAAAGTAAAT
Source organism: Iris pallida (assembly GCA_029216955.1). NCBI lineage: Eukaryota > Viridiplantae > Streptophyta > Magnoliopsida > Asparagales > Iridaceae > Iris > Iris pallida. Next base: position 118,091 of record JANAVB010003452.1, read on the forward strand.
GGAACGTGTTTGGTAATAATAGCATTGTGGGTGAGCTAGCCTCCCACCAGTGCATAACAATGTACTGATAACCCCACAATCTGCTTGCACGAAGCAGGAAAAGTCGGCGGGTGCGGAGCTTCCCTCGAACGTGCTAAGGCGCAGAGCTATCTCTCGAGCCTTGGAGCGTTACAAGGAGCTGGAGCACCATATACAGGACATAATGTATTGGAACATCGCCATGAATCATTCTATCTTGTAAGCCACTCGGCACGCCTTTTATGTTTCAGAGAGAGAGAGAGAGCTTGAGCGACTTGTAATATCGGCCTAGCGCCACTTGTAAACTGCTTGAATATCAATAAAGAGTTCGAATTCGCTTCTACTTGTGTTCATTTACTTTCTGCTGCAATGGGGACACTCTGTGCGACTCTGTGGCCTAGCTCAAATCGGCCGTTTCTGGACTTGGCCTTGCACGGACGCAACCTAGGCCCGTGCGGCATCACGCCTTAGCGAGGACGATCGCTTCTACGGGAGTGGGGTGTGACAGATTGGTATCAGAGCACGGCTTTACTCCTTGGACTTCATTTCGATTTTTTCAGTTTTGAAAGCTCGGTTTTGAAACAAAAGAAGTGTACGCTCTCTCTCATTGTGCCTTGGGATATTCTATACAATAAGTCTACTATTTTCAAAAGCTCGGACAAGTACTCGGTTGAACAGGATCGATAGGCGACGACCTTTGTGCCGAACGATATTAAACATGACTCGATAGAGAACACATACTAAGTAAAGTCGCGTGCGTGCCCAAATAGTCCTACGTCGACATTAGCAATTGAGCATTCAAACTTGAATATAGTCCGTACGGGATGGTTATGCGGCACAACTTAGTCCGCGTGTCGCGTACCTCAACTTCTGGTGCAATCGAGTTGCGAGCGATATCAAGTACCGCTCGGTCGGGAACGGAGATACACTTAAAGTGCATATCGATAGGAACGCTATCAAACTAACGCTTAGGCGTGCACGAAAGATTGGCTTGGATTTTGAGGATTAGTGTGAACGACTTAGTACGTCGAGGCGACGTGAGCGATTACGCTAGAGATTCGTCGAACGAATCTGGAGGAAGTCTTAGCGCATGACGCGAACGTGATTGAGGACTAAATCGTATGGCTTGAATTCGAGTGGTGTATGTGATAGGTTCGGAGAAGAATAAGAATGAGTATCGACGACTACTCGAGTGGCTCGAACCCTGAATGGTGTATGGACGTCATAGAAATTGTTCGAGCGAGACTAAAGGATTTACGGATCGTACGAGTATGTCGGCAAGCGATGCAATCGCGCAAAGCCTTAGAACGTTTCACGCTTAGTTGGCTGTCACGACCCGCACCCACCGGGAGGGTATGAGTACGTAACAGCGCCCAGCCTACGCCGCAGTGTCGGCGGTAGAACGTTGTTCTAGGTCATGAACTATAACTACATAACATAAATATACTCTCCAAAAGGAGGCCAACGCAGAGGTACAACTCAATCACAATCTAAGGCAGAATATAGCACGATGGAAATAGATAAGAAATCCTCAACTGAGGTACAGCAAAAATAAATAACAAGTCTCAACATCTATAAAATATACAACTCTGAAAATAAAGAAAATAGTTTAAACATGAAAAAAGATGACAGTCTAAGCTATCTACACTATACAGGGTATCATCCTGAGCAGCTGCCTGAACCTCCCCAGGGGTCCAGGTTGCGAGTGTCAACTAGGCAAACTCCAAGTAAGGGTGCAGGGTTCCTCATCATCCTCTGTAAAATTTTCAACAGGTCCAGTCAGGACGGAAGCGAACACAAAACATCTCACGCAGTTCATATCATGTTAGGAAATATAAAGCATACAATAGAGTAAGGTACATGAAACACTGAAAGAAAGAAGTATATGAAAAATAGTAGAGATTTGATAACAGAAAATATCTAAATATGATAAGTAAGAACTGTAAGCCTACTGTGATTTAGAGTACAATATGGTTATGTAAACGGTCTAGAAAAATACAATGGAAACTCCATTGTACGTGGGTGTACAATAGACATATATAATAGTTATACAATCTTGTACAATAGGATTTGATTACATAACCAATTCTACTCCCCCTCCCCAATCAGTATACAAGGATCCACTCTAGTTACGTTATCTTGCACAATAGTGTACAATGTTATACAATGGATGTACAATATTATACAATAGATGTACAATGTTATACAATAGTTGTACAATGTTATACAATAGTGTACAATGGTCTATCCCTGGAACTCATGTGATAATGAGAGTACAATATGCACAATGAATATACAAGGATATAGGTATTCAGTAAATATAATATGGAAGTGAAACGCACATCACAATATGTATCTAGTGAATACAAGGGGATAACATCCCAAAAGAAGATCCTTATAGTACCAATCCGTGATAATAATCGTGTCAGCATCAAGTACAGTAATCTAGAGCAAGAATGTAAATCCAGGCAAGTATGAAACGGTCAGAGAATGTACTCGCCTCGTATCTAAATGTCTGAAGTAAATGTACTGCCTGAGGAGAGGTGTCTGTCTCCTAATCAGAGCAACACAAGTTACAATATGTCTAAAATAAGGAAATAGACTGCTACAATACATCTACATGCTGTCTAGGTCAAACTAGGCTAAAGTCAATACTTGGTCAACTCTAGTCAACTATCTAGTGAAAGCTAGGTCAACTGGGTCAACATAGACTCAATGAAGTCTCACTAGGACTAACTAGTCTACACTAGCTAGTACACACCAGACAAATCAAAGGCTATACAAGCCAACACAAGTCACATATCAAGATACATCACATTCATGCATATTCAACATTATATATATATATATATATATATATATATATATATATATATATATATATATATATATATATATATATAAAAGAGAAAAGAACTAACATGTAAAGCTATGCGTGTGTGTGTGAACATGGAGGTGTACATGAAAAGAGAAATCAACACTAGTTATGAGTTTACACTACACATGGCACAAAGCTAACCCATCTACATTACACATGTATTATACTTAACATGCATGGCTACAAGTATACATCTATACACATTAGAGTAGAGACTATTTAAGTTATAACTAACATGCATCTATACTTTACATAAATCTATATATATATATATATATATATATATATATATATATATATATATATATATATATATATATATTATAGCAATCATTTAGAGAAGAGTTACATGGCATGGTGGTTGATATAGAGTGGGGTGTCCTTGTGCAGAGGGTGAAGTTCATTCTCAGTTTAGTTCCACATTTACATATAAACTAAAGTGAGCTATCTCATAAACTGGTGTAACTAACCACATAAAATGAACCATGTTATCTGAAATCTGCCATTAAGCCAACATCCCATATGCATACAGCTCATGCATTGTCTAATACTGAAATTAACTAACATTTCGAATTAAGGGGTTGAAGGTTAACATTACATTCATAGACATTCCACTATATTGAAAACTAAAATTGGCTTGGCAATAGGAAAATGAAGGTATATATGCTTACATGGGCTCATAGGTTACACAAAATGCATATATCGTATAGTCACTCTTTTACTTGAAACCAATACTGTACGAATTGGGCATTCACTAAATTCTAGGATTAAAGTATGTTGTAGTACTTCATGTTAGCTTTCCGAAACTTCAAACGGATCGCATTTTTGTGTCCGGAAGCTCCCGGAATCGTGAAAATACCGAAACGTGTTCGTCTTTCGTACAGCTGACACTCAAATAATTCTACAGAAAGTTACAGAAAGAATTTGGCTTATTAAAATATATATTTGGAAAGCTAACTTCGATACGGTTCTTTTAAAAAATGGAAGATAAATCGGAGTTTTAAGCTAAAAGTTATGACATTTCTAAGTTGCTATTGCTACTAAAAACGTGGATAAAAATTATGACGAATTTGGGTAGTTTGAGACAAAAGAACACAAGTATATAACATAATATATCAAGAACTCACTCTCTACACTAATATATATATATGAGACACTATAGAACACATCTCCAATACAAAAATATGAGATTAAACATGTAATAATTCATTCATACATAACAACAACACATTGTGTCCAAATTTGGGGTTTTCCCACATGGACACAACCACAACACAAAGGACACTCCTATGACCTCCAAATGGACACGAAATGGACACAAATGGAGATACAACCATGGGGGTCATTCCTATGGGTTCAAAATAGACCTATATGCATGAGAAAATGAAAAGGAGAAGGGATTTATACCTCCCGGTAGATCGAATCGAAGAAAAGCTTTCCCGGAGCGACACTGACACGTAGAGATTCCAAAAGGACACGAACGAGCTCCGAATCCTCCCAAACTTAGGTAGCTTCCTCCTTGGCTAGAATGGAGAAGGAAAGAAGAAGATTTGGTGGCGAAATGAAAGGATTTGGTGGAGAAATTGTTAGGGATTGCTCTCTAGGAATTTGGGAAAGAACAAGAGAGAGAGTGTGGATGAGAATAATGAAATGAACTTGAGCCTATCCTTTCCCAAAGTGGCTGTCCATATGGGGCTATTTGTCCTATTATGGTAAGGTCCAAAATGCCCCCACTAACCTATTCTATTAGTATTAGGAAAGGGCTAATTGGTTGGGGCTAAATTAGTCATTCTAAAGTCTCTAATCACACTAACCTTATCCATAATAATTAGTCTAACCTCTAACTAAAATATTTCTATCATGTGGGCCATGGCTAACTAATGTGTGGGTCCACTAAAGTCAACACTACCCCCGGGTCCCCGTTTCAAGTCGGATTGAGCTGAAATTCGAACTCGACTCAAATAACCCCAAAATAATATCATAAATAATAAAATAAATTTCAAAAATATTTCAAAAATACAAAATGACAAAAATACTCCTATTTCTGAAAACTGGGGGTGACAAATTCCTCGAAATTAAAACCAAACAATAGTAAAATGTCAAAATCACAAGTCATAATTTTAAATAGTTTAAAAATGATTAAAAATCACCAAAAATCATAATATAAAATAATTATCAATAAATAATAATTATAATTACAAAATTTCAAAATTACCCTCATCTGGAAAACTGGGTGTTACAATCCTACCCACCTTATAAAAATTTCGTCCTCGAAATTAAGATGATCGCACCCCCTTCTAGGTCAAACATAGTCAAGGGTCAATCACTAGTCAATTTCTCAACATCCAAGTACTTGGTCATCAACTGGTCAACTTCTTAGGGTTTTACCTATGCTAGCTATTTAGGTGTTGACAACTAGAATTTAGCAAAAGAGAAACTCTATAATAGACTAGCTCTTAACTTCCCAATCCTATCAAGTCACCTATAACTAAATACCTACAAGCTAAGCACATGAATACCAAATACCACATATATATATATGCTCAAGAACAACAACCCATCACATATATCCTAAGTATATCATCTATACATATACACTCTTAGTCCTAGGTGAAACTACAACTATGCTCAAGGGCAGGCTCTGGTCACTGGGTGCCTTACTGGAAGGGTAAAGGAAAACTATAATAAATCATCAAGGTTGTATGGCATACTAACATCCTATACGTAACTGGTTGGTATCATAATAACAGAGAATTATCTGCAATGGGTTACTATTCTAGTACCAATGCTAACTATCACCTCTAGGGTACAGACACTCTACAAGTCACCATATCTATATACTATGAAGGAACTACCTATGAACAAGCTCTACAAACTAAATATCCCTACTCCTAAGTCATTTATAACAATCAAAAGAGTATGATGTTTAAACCTTCTCAAGATACAATCTGTTAATCATATACGTCTGTCCAAAATCATATTGTCCAGAGTCTTCATCATGCTAGTGAGCAAGGCTACGATAATCACAGAGTCCTTGACTAAGGTACGTACCTCTAGGTTCATGGTATTTAAAATTTTTGCACTGCCGCATGCGATGACGAATACCTTAAATTCCCATACTCGAGAATACATCCAAAATCTGACTATATGTCCTCACTATGCCAACTAACACGACTATCGAGGATTTTAGATTCCATGATTTAGGCGACCTAGCCCATATGATTTTTTCAGAAGAAAAAACAAACACAACAAAAGAGTAACATGACAAAATTAATCAATCAACAAGGAACAGATGGAATCGGATTTCAAGGTAATTATAAAAGACAATTGCGGGAATGGAATTGAGAAGAACGAAACTTGCAGCAAGATCTCCAATGGTCTGCGCATCCTTGACTGTCCTGACGATAGCTCGTCCTGCTAGTTTTCCCTGGTCTGCTGCTGATGCTGCATGAATCACCGCTGCTGAGAGAAATCAGAAATGACGGAAGAAAATCTCTGTAAAGATAGAGGTGCACCTCCAATGTAGCAGAAACGCCAACCTGAGTCGGCACAACAGAAGCACAGTCTCGAGGCCCTGATGAACAGGATGAGAGGTGGCCAGTCTCTCGATAGTATCCCCCGAACCGAAGCGTTGAGATTGTGTCTTCATAACCATCATGAAAACTGATCAAACAAGAAACAATTTCTGAGAATAAAGCGAAAAATTCAAAGGAGGACAGTTTATATTCAAGAAAAGTCAATAAGCAACAATTTTTGACAAAAAGGAATCTGATTAAGAGTTTTTCCTAATGTGATTGAGTACCTCCAAGATATCCTAATCCTACTGCAGGCTGTAGTGATACTCTAGTTCGAATACCACTACATAAACTCGACCTGCATGGGCCACCACTAAAAACGTGTCACGACCCGCATCCACCGGGAGGGTACGAGTATGTAACAGTGCCCAGCCTACGCCGCAGTGTCGACGGTAGAACGCTATTCTAGGTCATGAACTATAACTACATAACATGAATATACCCTCCAAAAGGAGGCCAACACAGAGGTACAACTCAATCACAATCTAAGGCAGAATATAGCACGATAGAAATAGATAAGAAATCCTCAACTGAGGTACAGCAGAAATAAATAACAAGTCTCAACATCTATAAAATATACAACTCTAAAAATAAAGAAAATAGTTTAAACATGAAAAGAGAGGACAGTCTAAGCTATCTACACTATACAAGGTATCATCCTGAGCAGCTGCCTGAACCTCCCCAGAGGTCCAGGTCGCGAGTGTCAACTAGGCAAACTCCAAGTAAGGGTGCAGGGTTCCTCATCATCCTCTGTAAAATTTTTAACAGGTCCAGTCAGGACGGAAGCGAACACAAAACATCTTACGTAGTTCATATCATGTTAGGAAATATAATGCATGCAATAGAGTAAGGTACATGAAACGCTGAAAGAAAGAAGTATATGAAAAATAGTAGAGATTTGATAACAGAAAATATCTAAATATGATAAGTAAGAACTGTAAGCCTACTATGATTTAGAGTACAATATGGTTATGTAAACGGTCTAGGAAAATGCAATGGTAACTCCATTGTACGTGGGTGTACAATAGACATATACAATAGTTATACAATCTTGTACAATAGGATTTGATTACATAACCAATTCTACTCCCCCTCCCCAATCAGTACACAAGGATCCACTCTAGTTACGTTATCTTGCACAATAGTGTACAATGTTATACAATGGATGTACAATATTATACAATAGATGTATAATATTAAACAATAGTTGTACAATGTTATACAATAGTGTACAATGGTCTATCCCTGAAACTCATGTGATAATGAGAGTACAATATGCACAATGAATGTACAAGGATATAGGTATTCAGTAAATACAATATGGAAGTGAAACGCACATCACAATATGTATCTAGTGAATACAAGGGGATAACATCCCAAAAGAAGATCCTTATAGTACCAATCCGTGATAATAATCGTGTCAGCATCAAGTACAGTAATCTAGAGCAAGAATGTAAATCCAGGCAAGTATGAAATGGTCAGAGAATGTACTCGCCTCGTATCTGAATGTCTGAAGTAAATGTACTGCCTGAGAAGAAGTGTCTGTCTCCTAATCAGAGCAACACAAGTTACAACATGTCTAAAATAAGGAAATAGACTGCTACAATGCATCTACATGTTGTCTAGGTCAAACTAGGCTAAAGTTAACACTTGGTCAACTCTAGTCAACTATCTAGTGAAAGCTAGGTCAACTGGGTCAACATAGACTCAATGAAGTCTCACTAGGCCTAACCAGTCTACCCTAGCTAGTACATACCATACAAATCAAAGGCTATACAAGCCAACACAAGTCACATATCAAGATACATCACATTCATGCATATTCAACATTATATATATATATATATATATATATATATAAGAGAAAAGAACTAACATGTAAAGCTATGTGTGTGTGTGTGAACATGGAGGTGTACATGAAAAGAGAAATCAACACTAGTTATGAGTTTACACTACACATGGCACAAAGCTAACCCATCTACATTACACATGTATTATACTTAACATGCATGGCTACAAGTATACATCTATATACATTAGAGTAGAGACTATTTAAGTTATAACTAACATGCATCTATACTTTACATATATATATATATATATATATATATATATATATATATATATATATATATATATATATATATATATATATATTATAGCAATCATTTAGAGAAGGGTTACATGGCATGGTGGTTGATATAGAGTGGGGTGTCCTTGTGCAGAGGGTGAAGTTCATTCTCAGTTTAGTTCCACATTTACATATAAACTAAAGTGAGCTATCCCATAAACTGGTGTAACTAACCACATAAAATGAACCATGTTATCTGAAATCTGCCATTAAGCCAACATCCCATATGCATACAGCTCATGCCTTGTCTAATACTGAAATTAACTAACATTTCGAATTAAGGGGTTGAAGGTTAACATTACATTCATAGACATTCCACTATATTGAAAACTAAAATTGGCTTGGCAATAGGAAAATGAAGGTATATATGCTTACATGGACAGTTCAGTGTTCGAACAACCTAAAATGAACAAACATTCAATCTAAATATCAGCTATGCATTGGTTCTATGTCTACATATGAAATCTGATATTGCATTTATAATATTTATACATTATGCATTCATATCTATCATTATATATATACCTTGCATTTATATCTAGCATTCATTATATACTTTTATGCATGCATTGTATATCATTCTTTCATTCATGCATTTATGCATTGCTTACATATATTACATTAATTGCATTCCTACATGCTTGCATTCAACCATATATATACATTAATGTAAAGAGGATATATATTATATATATATATCATTTCATTCATCTAACATATCATGCATTACATACTCTATATTTATTTAATATCCATACTACATTGGCTCATAGGTTACACAAAATGCATATATCGTATAGTCACTCTTTTACTTAAAACCAATACTGTACCAATTGGGCATTCACTAAATTCTAGGATTAAAGTATGTTGTAGTACTTCATGTTAGCTTTCCGAAACTTCAAACGGATCGCATTTTCGTGTCCGGAAGCTCCCGGAATCGCGAAAATACCGAAACGCGTTCGTCTTTCGTACAGCTGACACTCAAATAATTCTATAGAAAGTTACAGAAAGAATTTGGCTTATTAAAATATATATTTGGAAAGCTAACTTCGATACGGTTCTTTCAAAAAAAACGGGAGATAAATCGAAGTTTTAAGCTAAAAGTTATGACATTTCTAAGTTGCTATTGCTACTAAAAACGTGGATAAAAATTATGATGAATTTGGGTAGTTTGAGACAAAAGAACACAAGTATATAACATAATATATCAAGAACTCACTCTCTATACTAATATATATATATATATATATATATATATATATATATATATATATGAGATACTATAGAACACATCTCCAATACAAAAATATGAGATTAAATATGTAATAATTCATTCATACATAACAACAACACATAGTGTGTCCAAATTTGGGGTTTTCCCACATGGACACAACCACAACACAAAGGACACTCCTATGACCTCCAAATGGACACGAAATGGACACAAATGGAGATACAACCATGGGGGTCATTCCTATGGGTTCAAAATAGACCTATATGCATGAGAAAATGAAAAGGAGAAGGAATTTATACCTCCCAGTAGATCGAATCGAAGAAAAGCCTTCCCGGAGCGACACCGACACGTAGAGATTCCAAAAGGACACGAACGAGCTCCGAATTCTCCCAAACTTGGGTAGCTTCCTCCTTGGCTAGAATGAAGAAGGAAAGAAGAAGATTTGGTGGCGAAATGGAAGGATTTGGTGGAGAAATTGCTAGGGATTGCTCTCTAGGAATTTGGGGAAGAACAAGAGAGAGAGTGTGGATGAGAATAATGAAATGAACTTGAGCATATCCTCTCCCAAAGTGGCTGGCCATATGGGGCTATTTGTCCTATTATGGTAAGGTCCAAAATGCCCCCACTAACCTATTCTATTAGTATTAGGAAAGGACTAATTGGTTGGGGCTAAATTAGTCATTCTAAAGTCTCTAATCACACTAACCTTATCCATAATAATTATTCTAACCTCTAACTAAAATATTTCTATCATGTGGGCCATGGCTAACTAATGTGTGGGTCCACTAAAGTCAACACTACCCCCGGGTCCCCGTTTCAAGTCGGATTGAGCTGAAATTCGAACCCGACTCAAATAACCCCAAAACAATATCATAAATAATAAAATAAATTTTAAAAATATTTCAAAAATACAAAATGACAAAAATACTCCTGTTCCTGAAAACTGGGGGTGAAAAATTCCTCGAAATTAAAACCAAACAATAGTAAAATGTCAAAATCACAAGTCATAATTTTAAATAGTTTAAAAATGATTAAAAATACCAAAAATCATAATATGAAATAATTATCAATAAATAATAATTATAATTACAAAATTTCAAAATTACCCTCATCTGGAAAACTGGGTGTTACATTGGCCGTGACTTCAAAAGTCCCGAACTAGATGTCGCTGGACAACTTGTCAATGGACAATGCGAGTTAGAAAATGGTTCGGAACGATGAATGAAAATGAATGGTCTTGATCGAGGAAACTTAGAGGATCGTGCGTACGATTTTGGATTGATTCAAACGAATTGTGACTTGAGTTTGAACAACGATCTTGAAACTAGCTCGAGGAATAGCGATCGAACTTGATCTTGGATTGAATCGAATAGAATTGTAGTATATCCAGTTCGGACAATAGCATCAGTCGCACGACTCGAAATCGGTTGCAAAGGAAGATCGTCAGGTTACACATATCGTCGATGGTATTGAGGCGTATCAAAGATCGATATACGATAACTCGGGGGTACTCTGACTCGGCGAATGACGATCGTGCAAATATCATTGTTCCGTTGGATGCTATACTCGGGGTGTTAAAAATGTGTGTGTCGAGGAAAAGATAGAATTGGCTCGAGGACTTTCTAGTTGAACGCATGACGGTCAGATTGTCGAATTGATTTGGCTTGGATGAAATTGAGAATGCTTGGATTTGCTTCGTTGGCAACCACAACGTTGACGTTCTTGTCTTATGCGAGCGCAACTCCAGCCTCACATATGCGTCGCACCGGATTAGGACGATCACTCCGCGTGAGCGCTGATATGGTGATTCATACAGCGGGAGTGATTGAACTTGGATGGCGTGGCAATTTGATTGCTTCGACTTGTGGTTTGACGCGAAGGTAAACTCGAGAATGAATCAGTGTGTGTGATGATTGAACTTGAGGATTGAGTAGGTCCAATCCGCGTATCGAGAATGAGTTAGTCTAAACTCAAACAAGAGTTACGCCCCGATGAGAATGATTATTCCACGGGAGCGTTGTATGGTGATTCATGAACCACCGTGGATGATCGGACTCACGTGAGATTGGGACGCAACGTATTGTCGAGCTGGATGACCTCGTGATCGAATACATGAATTGGTTAGAATGGATATGTGAAGTATGTCGATTGGGTGATTTAATGGACACTTCTTCAATAACACTCGTTCACACACATTCACCACACTCACAATCTGTCATTGGACAGACCCTCTCCCTCTCATGAGGCCCAAAACAGTGAACAACATGCCTCACAAACATATATATATATATATACACACACACACACACACACACACACCCCTCTAATACCTAGATATAAAAAGTGAAAAACAGAATTTAAATGGCCAAGTTGTCATTTTGAAAAACACTTGGTGGGCAAAATCCCGTAGCTACCCAAATGGCACCATTCTAACCCCTAGAACTATTAGGAATGAGCCATCTAACACCTATTTCACCACTTATAGGGTTAGATCTAGACATTAGAGATGTCTCCTGCATGAATGCATGAAATTTGACTATGGAAAAGAGGGTTTAGAAGGTTATATCTATGTAGAATGGAGCCTACACAAAGCTCCACGAATTTGGAAAAGAAGGAGAAGAAGTGGCTCTCAAATCCTTGTTAGAGCCTCCACCAAGCCTTCTTGAGCTCCCCAAGTCTTAGCACAACAAAGAAAGAAAGAGGAGAAAATTTGGAAGAGTATGGAAAGAAATAAATGAACTAGGGTTTGTCATGAAGGGTTTTTATATATTGTTTCATTAGGGTTAGGGTTGGGTTGTTGGAATGGACAAGATGACTTAAAGGCCCTTCTCTTTTTGTCATGACTAGAATCTTTGATAATCTATAACTAGTATAATAACAAATTAGCTAATTTGTCTAGTGATGGCTATTCTAATTAATCAAATTATTGGTCAAGTAAAATTAAATGGGTCCACTAAATCTAATGAATAGACTAGTCTACTATTATATACAACCATCACATTAAATAAAATAAAAAAATATACTCAAATTTGATAATGACAATAATATCCTTGTTCTAGAAAAACAGTAGTGACAAGTAAATACTCACATATCCGTACAAAAATATCGATATTGTGAACCAAGTCTCGTAGTTCTCTCTATGCAGCCCTCCATGTCCGCTAAGTGCTTACTTTGATATGTAACAGGACCTTATGATTTTACTACAAGTATTGATTCAAAGATCATACCATGACTTTCGGGGTTGGAGCAACAATGATTTCCTTAAAAAAATTTGTAGATATTTTTACAAATCATGGACCTTCTGTCTGAGTTGACTTTTCTTAATCTATATCAGATTAGCCTCTACTTCGACATCTTCCCCTTAGGGCTTATTTGGTAACCAGATTTTTACTATTTGGATTTGGATTTGGAAATCCTCCAAATCCAAATCATGGATTTTACTATTCAAATCTAACTCCAACCAAACATAGGATTTGGTTTTAAAATTAATAATTAAATTATAGTCATGATCAATAATTAAGCTATTAATTAATTACGATTAATTATAGTTATTATTATTTATAAAATTAATAATTAATGATTAGTAATTAACGATTAGTTATTAATAATTAATGATTAGTTATTATTAATTATAATTAAAATAATTAATGATTAGTTAATTTTTAAATAAATAACGATTAATAATTAAAGATTAATAATTAATAATTAACGATTAATAATTAATAATCAATAATTAATAACTATAAATTATAATTAACGATTAATAATTAATAATTAACAATCGATAATTTTTTATTAACGATTAATAATTATAAATTATAATTATTGATTAATAATTAATAATTAATAATTAACGATTAATTAACTATAAATTAAATATTTTAAAAATAGTAATTATAAATTAATATTATTATGATTAGTAAATTATTAATTAAATTATTATAAAATATGATTGTAATTGTGATTAAAATATTATTAATAATTAAATTAAAATATTATTAATTAAATATTATTAAATTATTGTGATTAAAATATTATAAAATATTATTAATTAAAATATTATTGTGATTAAAATATTATAAAATATTATTAAAATATTATTAAATATTATAAAATATTATTAATTAAAATATTATTAATTAGAATATTAATTACATTATTATAAAATATTATTAATTAAAATATTATTGTGATTAAAATATAATTAAATTAACTAATTTTTTAATTAATAATACTAAACATAGGATATGATTATTAATTAATATTAGAATAATACTATTAAATTATTAATTAATATTATAATAATAATATAATAATACTAGTAAATTATGATTATTAACTAAATAATAAAATTATGATTATGTATGTCATAGAGGATGTTGATTGGCCATCTCTTTAGTAAACTTTATTTCTTAACATGACTGGTTATTATACCTTTTGAAAATGGATATGTTGACTGGACTTGTGGGTCTTTTGCAAGGTTTTTGAGATATCAATGAAGAACACTTTCCCTTTATTCTTGCGTACTTGTGTTTTATTAAAGTATGATGGACATGAGAGTCAAATCAGACGATTTCATTATTCAGAGGTAAGGGAAACAAAAGGATATAATTGTCAGAGAAAGAAATAACTTGTAGCAGGTCTATTATCCAAGGTGTACCCAACATATAGTATAGAAAGTACAGATGCAGAAAGAATGAGATCAACGTGAAAATATAAATGTACCTAAAGTATTAGGAGTGATACGGTTGTGAAATTCAACTTTTCTGGAATATTATTGTTTCGACGTAATATGGACGTAAACAACTTTGCTGTAGAGGTTTAGTGGAGAAATTCATTTGCGAAGAAATTATTATTGTCGGGACACAATTTTTGATAAAAAATTGAAAAAATAAAATAATTGTAAAAACAACGTTTCAACGCAACACTTCAAAGAAGGTGCGCAACATAGATCCTTGGAGGATTCTGAGTTACGAAAATCTAAAAAAAATTCGTAATAGTAGTAAACAACAGTAGTACTTCTAAAAAGAAAATACTAAGCGAATTGCTATAGGCAGCAACAACTTGGATGACAGACGATAGATGAAAGATCGCTGGGGTGAATGATCACCGTTGCTCAAAGCTTAATTCGCCGCACACGAACAGCTTCCAGGAACCAGCAAGTTCTATGGAGAACTTTGGAACACTCCGCTCTTCTGACTCCTCGGAAGGCGCACAGACTCCTGTGCTAAGTGGCGCTGATCATGTTATTGCAGTCTTTGTTGGAATTTTCTATTCAATCTAGCATGATCATCACATATGCAAACTAAAGGTACTAAGAAAGCAATCATCAATCAATGGACGGAAAGAAACAGGTAAAAGAAAAGAGCAAGACTTAACCTCCTAGTCCAACACCTGTAGGATCCTCAACTGCCATCGCAAAAGTCCTGCCCTGGTGGGGTTTATCCCACTGCTGGTGTGGAACGTGATGCGGTGCCATAGGTGGCCTACCCTGTGCTCCCTGAGCTGCACGGACGTCAACTGGGATTGCTCGGTCACAAACCCACTATGTGGAATGATGATCACATGTTACGGATATCAGGATCTTCGAGGGATTCATACTCCTCGAAGGTGTGATCAGAGGCTGAATCCATATTCAGAAAACAGGGTCAAACAGTTGGTGTACTCGAGCATTATCAGGTATGTGATGTAGGCTACAAGTACCACTAGGTCTGACATAGCTTTTGTTGTATGCATGCCAAGTCAGTTCACGAGCTATCTAAATATTGATCTTTGGAAAGCTGTAGAGAGTGGTGGAATATCTCTCAGGGACTCAAAAGGATGTACTTCAGCGGTTAACTAGCAGTGGTAGGAGGCTTCAACGATGCTAGTGAGTACACAGAAGGAGAGGGTGAACCGATTACATCTTCTCGATGAATTGTTCTACTATATCGTGAAGCCGAAGAAGTAGATCCATGTGTGGTACTGCTATATCGATATAGTCAAAGAAGCAGACCTTTCTCTCACTATGAATCTGAGTTATGTGCACTTTCAGCTGTAGCAGATGAAGCATAATAGCTTCGAGAATTGAGGAATAATCTTGATTTGGTTAGTACACAAATACGGGTGATGTCGACGTATTACAACAACCAAGCACGATCTTTTTGTGGTTGGTCTGCTAACCCGAGTGATTCAGATGTATTGTGACAACCAGGTGGCTGCAGCAGTGGATTTAGATGATCTCTTATATGATAAGAAGAGGGTTGTGCAACAAATGCACAGGGATACTGAATGAGCACAGTCAACGTAGATTATTACAATGGGTGATGTTCGGAGTCAAATGAATATGATGGATTCATTCATTAAGGCCTTATGCCCAGCTAGTCATGGACTCAGCATTAAAATGGGCTTGACGAACCTCTGATATTATGTCTCTGGAATCCTACAATAAAGTTGTATGATATTAGTTCAAAGAGAAATCTACTAGGCATCTAGCTTTTGGTTCGAAGGAGGACCATTGACTGGGAAAATATTAGGTACAATGGGTAGTCAATTTGGATAGTATGGGATACATACCCGAAACCATTATGGTTTACTATTTGTTCGTTAAATATAACAAGTCATGCATGAGGATGGCTTAGACGTCTTAATGAGTTCTCGAGCATCGTGTATGTCCGGCGTGCTTGATAGGAAGCACGGGTAGCTCATCACTATAAAGAAGCGTAGTACTCCATGCTATAGTTGGGTGACACCACCATGAGATACTTTAATAGGGTAAAGACTCGACTTCGGACCATGTCACAGCGTCGTAGCACCGCATATAGGCAGGTAGCCTAATGATGATTAATGGAAAGTTATAGGTAGCACTATAAAGGGGACGGTGACAACATGCTACATTGGTGTGACACCACGATGAGGTACCTTAATGGGGTAAAGCCTCGGCTTCGGGTTATGTCACAGCGGCATAGCACTGCAAAGACCGCAAGGCTCCATGCTGAGTAGTACAGCACAACAGAGGCATGTGACCTCATGCTACAGTGGAGTTACTCCACGATGAGGTACCTTATTGTAGCCTCCCTTCCCGGAATTTGTGAAATATTTTTATTTTTATTTATTTTATTTAAATGGTGATTTTAGATCATTATGAATAATTATTTAATTTATTATTACGGTAGATGATTTTAGTCATAGTCAGGAATTTGAGTACAAGGTGACTAAGAATAGTGGCACGGATAGTGCAGTGGCGTGCTTTGAATAGTGTATTAGCCCTGGTAGGAAAGGCCGAGCCATAGTGATGTCCTAACTAAGAAAACCAGGCTAAGTTGTGGCATGGCCATTTTAAATAGTTTAATTATTTTATTATTAAATTTATTGACTTCGTAGCGACCCGGTGGTACCGAACCAGCCCGGACTGGACCCGTACCAAGCCCAAGCCCATGTAGTCATGCGGGACGTCCAATGACATTCTGTCGATGTATTTTGGTATGATGGTGTCGTATTCTGTTTTAATAATACAATGAATATTTTCTAAGTATTCTTAATTAAATACTATAAATATTATTATTAGTTTATATTCAATGATATTTGTATAAAATAGGTCCTTGTACATTTTTGGCATAATTAGACTGTGCATAATGGTTTATATACACCATTATTGATTTATGGAATTTTATTGTTATTATTATTATTATTGTTATTATTGTTATTATTATTCTTATTATTGTTATTGTTATTATCATTATTATTTTATTGAGGAAATTATTATTAATATGTTGGTTATGGAGTATTTATCCATATATATAGATATGTATTGTTACAAGGATATATATATATATATATATATATATATATATATATATATATATATATATATATATATATATATACTTCCCTCCCGGGAGGAGCGCTGCTCCCCACTCCCTCTCTCAACGCCGGGTGGAGTCCCCTCTCCGCCGGGTGGGTCGGCTGGCCGGTCGGCCTCCTCGGCCCGGCCGCCCCCCTGTGCCTTCTCGTTCCTCTCGGAGGCCCGCTTCTCCCGCCCTTCGGCCGGCCGCCACCCGCCTGGCACTATACGCCGTGAGGAGTTCTCCCCTCAGCCGAGCAGCTCGGCTTCCCCTCCCCCGCCTGGTTCCCTTTGAGGGCTTCCCCTCCCACCCTCGTCCCGCCTCGACGCCGTCCCAGCCGCCGTCGCCCTCGGTGCCACCGCCAACGGCGTCAGACCCCGGTCTCCTCCCCCCTATCGTTTATCCCCCCCCTCCGACAGCCGCTCCGGGTGCGTCGACGCCCCCCCCCCCCCGTGGACGCAGCCACTCTCCCCGTCCCCCTCTTGGCGGTGACCGCTTTGGTTCCCCCGTCCGTCGGCGTCCCTGCGGCGTTTCCGCTTCCGGCCCCCGCCGCCAGGGCACTCACCGTCCCCCATCTCGGTCCCCCCGTCCCCCCTGGGTCCTCTCCCTATCCTCTCGCCCCGGCCCCCCCGCCGGCGTTCGCGTCGGCGGTCTCCCCCCACCTCCCCTCGGGTCGCGTCCCCCCTTGGGACGTGCTGCATCCCCTTCACCGGAGGTGGTCGTGCTGTCTCCGCCTCGCGACGCCCGGCAGGGTCTCCGGCGCTCCCATCGCCGCCCTCGTCCCCCCTCCCCTTCCTCACTTTCTTCTCTTAGCTGTAGCCTCTCCCCGCTGGCTGTCGTAGGCATCCGCCCCCCCCCCCGGCCGGATCCTTCGCCATAGCCTCGCCCTCACCGGCGGTCGCTGGCGTCACACTCCCCCATCTTCCTTTCCCCGTCCTCCTTACTCCTCGCCGGGACGGCCCCCATCGGCGGAGCAACCGCCCCACCTCCCTCGGGTCCCTGCGCGGCCCTAGGGGGTGCCTCGAGCCTCGCGCCGTGCCCGCCGCTGTCACCCTCGCCGGAGACCTCCCTTCCCCGGTGGCGCCTCGCGCCTGGCTGCGCGCTGGTGGGGGCCTCGTGCCCCGCGCCATCCTTGTCTCGGGCAGAGTGCCCTTGAGCTGCGCGCCATGGGGCTACGTGCCCCTCGGGCAGTAGGATTGACCTGGTCGCGCGTTGGGTCGCCCGCCCTCGGGCCCAACGCTCCATCTTTTGATTTTTGAATCCCGTTTCCTTTTTCTATTTTTCTTTTTTCTATTATTAAAAAAAAGGATTAATTCCAGGGCTGAGTGCCCACTCCCCCCACTTGGCTGTGCCCCCCCCCTCCCGGGCAGCGCAACCACACCCTCCCTAGGGACCAGTGTCACCAAAAAAGAAGAAGAGAAAAATCATGGTTAGGACGAGTCGCTTCTGAATGTATGCTAGGGGTTCCTCCCCCACTTTGTACGAACTTGGGCTATCTCCCGGTTCCACTTATCTTCTTGTTTTTCAATGAAGGCATTAGCCATTGTTTAAAAAAAAAAAAAAAAAAATATATATATATATATATATATATATATATATATATATATATATATATATATATATATATATATATATATATATATATATATATATATATATACCATTAATGGTTTATTAATTTTCGTTATTATTGTTATTATTATTTTATTGGGATTGTTAGCTAATATTATTATTTTATTAGTTATATTATTTTATTGTCAAATAAATAGTATATATGTGCGTATTTGTATATATGTATAAATATATATATAATAGTGTACGTGTGTGTATATATATATATACACATAAATATGTGTGTTTGTGAATATGAATATATATGAATATATATATAAAAATGTATACGTGAATATATATGTATATGCGAATATACGTATATATATATATATATAAATATATATATATATATATATATATATATAAAATATTTGTATAAAAGAAAAAGAAATAGAAAAAAAGAAGAAGAAATAACAGCCGGCCTGCCAGGCCGAGCCCCACACCCGCGCGCCTAAGAACCCTTTCACGTATAAACAGAGGAAGGAACGAGGGAGAGTTCGCTCAAAACCCTAATCCACCCACGCCACCGCCCCTTGGCTTCCTGGCGAACACTCCGGCGGCCGCGCGCCCCACGGCGGGTCACCGTCGGCCGGACAAGCCAACCACGCGCGCGCACAAGCGCGGGTGATGACAGTAGCGAGCAGCGGATGCCTGACTTTGTCGCGAGATATCTTCGCGCACGGTCGACCGTTTCCTGAGCTGCTTCTTCAGGTATGAACCCCATATATACATTTTCAAATCCATTAGATAAGTTCGGATGGAAACGTGTAGGAATCGACCTAGAAATCGGCATGAAGTTGATCCAAAAGTCTGTTCCTAGACAGAACTCATCCAATCCAAACACACTGTTTGGAAGGTTGATTATTTGCAACCATTTAGAGATTCGCAAAATCTATTTAAATAGGTTTTTAGACAACATATAGAGCTTCACAACCCTTTTTGTGGATTTAAATCATCGACTACGCGTCGAGAAATCAAATCCCAAAGTTTTCCAAAAATCTGTTTTCAAAACTAGAAAATTGCTCCACACGACATGCGTCCCGCCATTCCGGGCGACGTGGTCGCGAAACGAAAGCATCGAAAACTGCGTAAAGGCTTCGTGGTCGTGTGGGCTTTGACGGAATTCAAATTGGTCGCGTGTGCGCGACGAATTTGATGCGTATCCGTCGAAATTCACCGTATCGTGCACGTTGCAAATTTCTCAATTACTTTGTGCACGTTCGTCAGATCGAGACGAAACTTGCGCCAACAGGACCGTATCGTTTTTTGGGTCCTGCATACCAAGTTTGGTCCGATTCTGAGGCTGTTGATAAAATCACCGTTTTGCGGGCCCCGCGGTTCCACTCAACGGGCGATTTTGTGCACGGCCCGTCGGAATCCAACTCTGGACATACGGTTGGGTTCGTATCAGAAAACTGGATCCGTAGAAATGTAGTTTGACAACTTTAGAGACCGTTGACTCTGGCACGCTTTTCGATGCAAAGCGGGTCCAACGGCGGACATCATTTTTGTCCGAAATTACCGTTTTGCCTCTGTGTCCAGAATTGGACTTAAAGACAGGCAATCCTAGCTAATTTGACTATTCTGAGAACATTGGTAATATTTATTTCAGCTTTCGGGGACTGTTGTACGGGTTTTGACTATTGTGGCACATCGAGTAGTTCAAACTGTCGGTTTCACCAGCAGAGGACCACAGGCGAGTACAGTTTATTGTCTGTACTTTGATATTGAATTTCACTATATTTCATTGATTAGTCATTGGTTATGTGATTTTATATTCTATTATAAATTGTTGAGTCGGGAATGAGAAGTACCAAGGATGTGTGATCCGACCGTAGACCGTGTTTATTTTCATGCAGTAGATCTCATAGACCGTGTTTATTTTCATGCAGTAGATCTCGTAGATCGTGTTTATTTTCATGCAGTAGATCTCGTAGACCGTGTTTATTTTTATGCAGTAGATCTCGTAGACATTGTTTATTTTATTGCAGTAGATCTCGTAGACATTGTTTAATTTCTGCAAGTAGATCTCGTAGACCATATTTATTTTTCATGAAAGTAGATCTCGTAGACCGTGCGGTGTAGCACCCCAGACCGATCACATATCAAAGGTACTTCTAACAGTTGGGGAAAGTCTTTTGTGTCTATTTATTGCTATTAGTTTTCCGTATTTACTGTTTATTTTCAAAACTCATGATTGATGTCTAACCTTTGTTTATAGTCATTTTTTTTATTTGAAATTGCATTCAGTGGATTGTGCTCGTTCCATTCCTGACTGGAAACCAACATTTTTAGGTTAGCTGTGGATTCACTTAGCATGGGAGATACGGGGATACTTGCAGACAGAAGCTTAGAGACTAGCTAGATAGTTGAGTGGTAGTCATTCTATAATTGTACAAGTTTATGTTTTCTGCAAAAGTAAAACTTGTGCTCTTTATAAATTAAATTAATTTTGTGAATGAGTATTATTTGTGATTTTGATCTTCATGGCCGTGACAGCGTTCTACCGCCGACACTGCGGCGTAGGCTGGCTTGGACACGTCTCGTATCCGTTTAAAAAAAAATGGGTGCGGGTCGTGACAAGTTTTTGTGGTGGCCCATGCAGGTCGATCTTCGCAAATTATGCGAACTCGCGGTAGTACCATATTAGTCGTACTGCTGCGAGCCTGCGCCCAGGAAATGCTCATTCACAAACTAGGATTGAAATGATTTAAGAGAATGACTAGGAGTCCCTTGTTTAACTTGACCGTTGGATAGTTAAGATTGTTAGATAGGCCATGCTACTCAGAATTATTAAATTTAGATAGCTTGCTAGATCCCTATAGGTACACTATACCTTTGATATGACAATATGATCTAATGTGGATATACTAATTGCTTGGTATGTTAGGCTTGCCTAGAATTAAGGCGTTAATTTTGATAAACTGTGCATTTTCTTATTTAGATATAAATCTTATATCATAAGTTAGAATTGCATGTTTTAAATTCTATTTTGCTATAAGGAACTGGTTTATAGTTCCGATTCTGTTATTCATAAACAAAGTCTCGAGGTAGAATTGGTTCAAAGTTTTTCCTCAGCCATTTGATATATATATGAGATAAATATTAGGATGTTCTTATTTTCCTTGTCTTTTCCTCCCCGATCAATATCTTACTTTAAGGATTGAGACTTGTAGGCAGATGTTTACACTTTCTATCATAACCAGTTAGTTTGAACCCCTAGCAACTCCTTGAAGTCTTAGGAATATAGTTGAAATAGTTTTAACGATTGCAATGACTAGACAGCAGCGCACTGTCGCCGATTGTTTGAGAATGGATAGTATGGGTCACTGTAGCCAGCAGCGCACTGGCAAGGCACAACCCATAGAATTGAGATCATTTCGAAGAATTATAGTTTATGGAACATTGCTAAAACTATGTCCTCTTGACCTCTTTAGAACTTAGACACCCTTGTGTTAATATAAGGTAGAGTACCTGATGGCATAGCACGCTTGAATCACGGAACCAAGAGTTTACCGCAACCTGCGTATACAGGCGAGACATAATTCTCGGTAAAATGACTTCAGGCGTGATTGTCAGTTTAGGATACTATAGAGGATAGGAAATGTCCTGTACGTCCCATAAGATCCAAAGCCAAAACTAGTGAAGGCCCTGTAAGTTGGATAGCCTGTCTCCCAATCTAGCATTATGTGGTCCTTGTGATCTATTGACGAGGTAATTTACTAACACTAATAGGTTTACTTAAAATATAGAATTCAGAAGTCCTTAACCCATTAGTCGACCAAGGCCTTATGGATAGAAGATAGTAGGATGTCTATAAATAAGAACACCAGGTAAGAATTTGATTCCCTCAAAACTCGAATTACTTACTCCTCCTTCCAAAAATCTCGGGTACTTGTATTCTGACTATCTTGACCAATGCTACTATTACAGTCTAGTTTTTGCAAGCTTACTCTTTTATCGAGCTTGATTCAAGACATACGCTTATTGGGGACGCCCGCTAACATATTGTCTAATCAGAATCATTGTATCACGGTCTGATCAACCATGATGCATTTGGTTCGCTTTTTATTTAATTATCCTACGTGGATGGAGATATAGAGGTATCTAGGATCTCATTCGCGACTGCTTTGACAATTCCTCTTGAATTGTACATTCGCCTTTGAATCACGTAATTGTGTTCAGTGACATCTCTCTCGAACTGTTTATTGTTTTTGTCTTTCACTGATTTGAAAGACGAAATCTCGTAATTGATAGATAGATACCTAGTATTCCCATGACCATGATGGTTGAATACGCAAGTGTAGCTACCATCGGCCAGTCCTGTGACTAGAACCTTGCCTCGAGTTACTCGTCCTCTCTGCGACACTAAACCTACTATCTTGATCTTCTAGTCATTGGAGTCCGAGAATGATTAGAATTTTCCCGTGATCAAATACCAACCTAGGAGACTACCTATTCTCCAGAGACCAAGTGTCGTGAGCCTCTAATCATTTGTTTAAATCTTGCTTCAACTAGAACCCTTGTGACAATAGTCTGGCAGGTTTGACCCCAATAGAAATTCATGACTTAGTTGTTAGAAATCTTTTCGAATAAAGTGCCTTAGAGTTGGTTACCCCGTAGATAACTCTTGTATACTATGGACGGGTAGATCATGCTATTTTAACGACCATGTGTCATTGTACACACTCAATCCCCATTTTATCGAGGAACGATCCTTGACTTGACCTATACATCTACCGTATCTCGTACGCCGTGTCTTATACTCTTATTAACAAGAGTCGAGGTACAATATCCGAGCTTTGAAATCCTTCCAACCTCATTATTCCTAAAACCCTACCCTAGCTTCTAAGGTGGGTAGACCGTATGCCTCCTAAAATTTGGGACATACGAGGATTACCGATCGATTAGAATAACTTCCATTTGGATGATGATTAGTGCCCCCTGGACTCCCACTTTCTATTGAGATCATTTTGTGTCCCCGGCCGTGTCATTAATATTCGGAGCACGAGACTAGCTGTTACCTTCCAACAAATCTTATATGCAAGATCTAGACGAGTCCACCTTTATCTAGGTATATCATGTCCCACTCAAACCCGTCCCCTTGTACTCTATTTTTGGGGTACGACTTTTAGGT